>OVAX01001935.1:0-36306 GCA_900406405.1 Lepidium africanum | reverse complement strand
TCAGCTTATCCGTCGGTTTCCGTCGGAAATATGTAAATAATTTCCGACGGATATAGTTTCCCTCGGAAAATAAGTATAACTTTCTGACGGATCTATTTTCCGTCGGAAATATCTAAATAATTTCCGACGGATCTATTTTCCGAAAGTTATACTTATTTTCCGACGGAAACCGACGCATTTAATTATTTTAAAATTAATTAAAATATCCGTTGGTTTTCGTCGGTAATCACCTAGACATTTCCGACGGAATTTGTTTCCATCGGAAATGTTTTCTGATTTTCCGACGGAAACAAATTCCGTCGAAAATTCCGTCGGAAATTCCGTCGGATTTTGCTACCTTTTCTTGTAGTGATCTTAAGATATGATAGACTCCTTAAAGTCTCAATCCCGCTCCCTACCATTAGACAGCAAACACGCTTCTAGTCCTCTGTTAAAATTCTTATAATCTCACTTTTATGTAATGTGAGTCCTGTTCGTTTTACGATCGCAACTTAAGCGATCAACGACTAACATTATAAGTAGTCTGAAATTTAATTATGTGGAGAATAAAACATACGGAACTTACGCATCACCATTTAATTTGTCGACTCATTTTATTGGTCGCTATTTTAATTAGCAACCTCGACCACATCGATACACAACGTCTATGACGACAATCAATTAATCACAGCGACCGCTTCTCTTCACTTTAATCCTCTTTTCTACTTTAATTACTATTAAAATTTTGATAGACTCATCAAAGAATAGGACCGTGATATCTATATATAGAAGTTTTAGTACTTGGATTTTTTTTTTTGGTTGATCAGAAAAATGACATTTCCTTTTACTTGTTCGGTGGACAAATCATGTATATTTATTCATTTTATTGTAAATATTTGATTAAACATGATAATTTAACAGAACTAAGAGCGGTTTATTATAAATGAAAAGGTTCAAATGATATTCGGAAGACACCGATATAGGATATCAGAGCATCTCCAAAGATTATAAGAAACTCTTAAGAGTTTCTAAACAATAAAATACTAATATCTTTTGCTATAATTTAATTTTTATTTAACTTTTAACTTTTTAAAAAATTAGGTTCAATAAAAAAAAGACATGTGGCAAATGGGGTTCTTAGTTTTTATTTATTTATTTATTTATTTTTTGTTAACTAGCCTAGTAGCTTTTAAATACCACTCATACTACTGCAGGTAAGGGATTCGATCCTCGGCATGAGGTTCTTAGTTTAGAAACTATGGTTTCTTGTTTTTCTTATTTAAGAACTTCATCACATTTTCTCTCTTATTTTTGTAATTTTTTTCATTGTTTTAATATTAAGAACGTCTACTAAGAACCTTTGTTAGAGATGGTCTCATATTACATAAACGCGAGATCATAAGAATTTAGTTAAGGTTTATAGGCTTTTTGACTTTTGAGCTAGAGCCAAAACTGCAGCTTTCTCTTTCTCAAGATCAGATTCCAAATTGGACAAAGTCAACTTTCGTTTCTTAACATGTTCCTCGAGTTCTCTTATCTGAGCCTTATTAACTTTCTTTTTCTCCTTCTTCAAGTAAGCTTCATCCAACTGCTCACGCAACCAACCCACTTTAAGGCATGCTCTAGTAAGATCTATAAGAGTATAGTCTGCTTCATATAAGTCTTCCCATGAAAGTTTCTTTGTCGATTGGCACAATGTCTCCATTAGGTCAAGGTGGACATCCATGCAACCATTCTTGAGTTGTTGATTCTTCATATGGACATTTGATAGAGAAGAGGATGTAGTTAGAGAATATACAGAGAGATCAAGAATATGGAGGCTAAAGAGAATTGGTGATTTAGGATTTTATTCACTTAATTACTTTGTACAATCGATACACATATATATACGACAGAAGAGATATCTCTACAAGAAAAGAAGAATCATAAGAGAAGGAATATTTCCTAAACTACAAGATATGGTTTTAATGTAGTCTTTGGCAGCAAGTAATGACTATTTGGCAACAAGTAATGGGCCTTGTGGACTCATTCTAACATTCCCCCCCCCCTCAAGCTTAGTCTGGAATAAGTGGAAGAATAAGCTTGCTAGCTGCCTCATTAAAAACCTATTCATGGAAAACCCAATGGGATAAAAGTAAGAAGTAGGGAAAAAGAGTGCAGAAGAAGAAGTATCCATTCACGGTGTGTGTAGGTCTATCAAGCTGAGTTTCTCATGTATGCACTTGAAAATTCTTGATTTCGTTGCTTTGGTGAAACCATCTGCTAATTGGTCTGAACTTCTAGTGTATGTTGGTAAGATTATTCCCATTTCGACTTTCTCACAGATATGATGGCAGTCTCAACTTCAATGTGCTTGGTTCTCTCATGAAAAACTGAATTTGAAGCAATGTGTATGGCATCTTGATTATCACAATGTAGTGTGATTGGCTTATCAGACTCCACACCTAGATCTTTTACGAGCGCCTTTAGCCATCTGAGCTCATTAGTTGTATTGGCCATTGCACTGTATTCTTCTTCAACACTCGATCTTTACACCACTTTCTGCTTCTTGCTTTTCCATGTCACTAGATTCCCTCCCACAAAGGTGCAGTTTCCTGTGGTAGATTTTTTATCCGTCTTGTCTCCAGCCCAATCAACATCACAATAACCCACAATGTCTGAGTTCTTGTTATTGCCCATCCAGATTCCTTTATCGGGACCTCCTTTTAGGTAGCATAGAATCCAATCTACCATATACCAATGATGCACCTTTGGAGCTTGCATATGTTGACTTACATGATTTACAACAAAACTAATGTCAGGACGTGTAATTGTAAGGTATATAAGCTTACCTACTAAGCGTTGATATCTCCCAATGTCTTCAAACAATTCTGTTTCACGCTCATCCTTGTAGTTCTCCTCTATAAGCATTTTTGCAGCCTTAGATCCAAGTTTACCTGCATCATTCAACAAGTCTAAAGTGTACTTCCTTTAGGACAAGAAGATACCTTCATCCATTTGGCACGCTTATATTCCTAGGAAGTATGTTAGTTTTCCAAGATCTTTTATATCAAAAATGTTTTAAGGATATCCTTGGTTTCTTGAATTCCTTCTTTATCATCACCTGAAATGATTATGTCATCAACATATATCAATACCACAATAATACCTTTGCCCGTTTTGATGGTGAAGAGAGTGTGGTCCGCTTCCAATCTCTTGAATCCTTTTTCATGAAGAGTTGAACTTAATTTCTGGTACCATGCTCTTGAAGACTGTTTAAGGCCATAGATTGCTTTCTTAATCTTAAGCACATTTCCAGTTTTCATGGTGTCTTCAAGGCCTGGAGGAGGTGACATGTAGACTTCTTCATCGAGTTCTCCTTGTAAGAATGCGTTCTTTACATCCACCTGCCACAACTCCCAATCAAGGTTAGTTGATAATGAAATTACAACTCTTACCGTGTGTAGTTTGGCGACTAGAGCAAATGTATCCTTGTAGTCAATTCCATATGTTTGTGTGAATCCTTTTGCAACAAGCCTAGCCTTGTATCTCTCTATTTCACTATTGCTCTTGTATTTTATAATGAAGACCCATTTAGAACCGACTACCTTCTTACCATCCAGAAGATTACTTTCATCCCATGTGTGGTTACGCTTCATAGCTCCTATTTCCTCATTGATAGCATCAACGAATTCTTTGATCTTTATAGCTTCTTTATATGTCTTTGGTATATTGGCCTGATCAAATTTGCTTAAAAACACTTGGTGAGTTTTAGGAACATGAGCCAAAGAACATACCGCCTGGATTGGGTGAGCTTGAGCTTTATTGTTATAAAGGAATTTCTTGTTTATCTGCTCTGATGGGTCCTTTCTTGCTCTCGTGCTGCGTCTTTATGGTGGTGTCTTGGGCATATCTTCAATGTTTGAGTCTTCTTCATGAATAGCTAGATCAGGTTCATTATCTCAATGAGAGCTATAGTCCGAGTCTTCTTGTTGTTGATCAGATTTTTCATCTTGATGAGAGCTATTGTCTAAGTCTTCTTGTTGTTGATCAGATTTGTCTTCACCTTTACTCTCCACCATTGATTCTTCACTTTCACTCTCCCTCATTTCCATCGTCTCTTGAGCATCATTCTTATATATACTTGGCTCCTCTTCAACTTGTGTTGCGTTCGGGTTTGTTGTCTTGGAACTTATGCTTTCTAGAATTCTTCTTAGATTTTCGGTAAGCTTTGTGGACGAATGAGTGAGGTTTTGCAATGTATCCCAATTTCTTCCTTCATAATACCCTTTTTCTTCCATGAATTTCACATCTCTTGAAACATAAGTTCTCTTGGCTTTCAGATCATAGCATTTGTAACCTTTCTGTGTGGATGAGTAGCCGATGAACATACATTTTACACTCTTTGGTTGAAGTTTGTGTCATTGATTCTCACCTACATGGACATAACACATACAGCCGAAAACACGTAAGTGGTTAGTGGTTGGTTTAAGATTGTTTAATTCCTCATATGGAGTAGAGTCTTGTACGCATTTTGCAGTCATCACAACATCTCCCTAATATTCCTTCGGAACATTCATATGAAAAATCATTGATGTTGAAACTTCCATTAGGTGTCGGTTCTTCCTTTTAGCCACACAATTTTGTTGGGTAGTGTATGGACAACTCGTTTGATGGATTATACCATGTTTAGAGAGAAAGTTTTTGAATTCGTTGCTCATGTATTCTCCCCCATTATCTGTTCTGGAAATCTTGAGCTTGGCATTATACTGGTTAGTCACATAGTTATAGGAATTTTCAAAAGCTTCAAAGACATGGCCCAGTGATGGTAAGAGTGTTAGCCAAGTAAAACTAGACTTTTCATCAATATATGTCACAAAATACTTATGGCTATCACGAGTTTTTCATGGTGCTGTCCAAACGTCTGAATGAATTAATTCAAAATAGCTTTCATAAGTAGTATTAGATTTAGGAAAAACCAATCTGCAATGCTTGCTTAAGATATATGCTTCACAATCATCATGCTTATATGAGGCGTTTGGAATCAAAATATCTAGTGCCAGTGTGTGAGGGTGTCTAAGCCTGGCATGCCACATTGCATTATTACAAATCGAAACAGAATCAAAAATAGAAACATCAACTTTATTTGAAGAACTAGAACTCAAGTTATCTAACACATAAAGACCATCTCTTGTAACTTCTCCAAGCTTCTTCCCTGTCTCAACATCCTAAAAACACACTTTGTTAGGACCAAATATAGCATTGCAATTGAGATCATTTGTGACCTTTTTAACAGATAACAAATTAGAGGTGAGCTTAGGTATATAGAATGCTTGAGAGGTTCTATCAAACAATTTTAAATCGCCTAGACCTTGAACTGGTATTTTATCTCCACTTGCAATTACCACATCACCACTAGCCAGTTTTATATTTCCAATAAGATTTCTATCATAAATCATATGATGACTTGCACCAGAATCAACAATGATTAATTTTAAAGCTTTGAAAGATAAAGTGTTACAAGAATCTTTCATTGTTGTAAGGGATTTAATGATAGTTTCAAGTTCAGCTTTTGTCACCATCTTGTTTGTGTTGAAGGTAGAATTCATGGCTGTCTTCTCTTCCTCTCCACTTGTAGACGCAAAAGCTCTCTTCTCATCTTTGACCCTAGCTTGCTTGAGGTGAGGATAGAGAAGCCGACACTTGTCCTTTGTGTGCCCTTTCTTTTTGCAATGATCTCATACATATGTCTTCTTATCATCACGCCGATATGCCCCCTTATTTGCCAAGGCAAGCTCCGTTTTCTATCCAAAGAGACCAAGGGAGCCTTCCTCCTTTTGAATTTGTGAGCACACTTCATTCAGGGATGGAAGACGATCAGCTCTATGTGGTGAACAAGCCCATTAAACGATGGGTTGAGTGTGAGAAGAAGTCCAAAGACTTGGTCTTGTTCTCTCCTTTCTTGAATCATGGCTGGATCCATGGATGGTGGTCTCAACGCTTCCATCTCAGCCCAAAGGCTTCAGTATTCTCCAAAGTGTGTGGTGAAGCTCTTCTCATCTTGAGAAAGACTGTTAAGAGATCTTTTAACTTCAAAAATGCGACTTAGGTAAAAAATGTTACCAAAAACGTCACGAAGAGTATCCCATAGGTTTTTGGTAGTTTCATAATAGGAGTATGCAGTGAGAATTGATGTCTCAAGAGAGTTTTGAAGGATTGAAAGCACCATCTGATCTTCTTGGAACCACTTTCCATCGTCTTGCTGGTCTATTTCTTTTCCTTTCCCGTCGATTGCAGCTACCATGGTGTTGGTTACAGATTCTTGAGTCACATGAATCCATAGCCCACACGAACATAAAACCGCTTTTGTAGTTCTGGACCAGAGAAGGTAATTATCGCCTTTGAGAATGATTGGTAGTGAAATCACCTTCGAAGCATCCATTGGAAAAATTAAGAACTAAAGAGAATAGAGAATATGAGAACAGAGAATAGAAGACTGCCCTAAGGATCAGTGCTCTGATACCATGTAGAAAAACAGAGTTAGAGAATATAGAGAGACATCGAGAGTATGGAGGCTAAAGAGAATTGGTGAATTAGGTTTTTATTCACTGAATTACTTTGTTCAATCGATACATATATATATATATATATATATATATATATATATATATATATATATAGGAGATAACTACAAGAAAAGAGAAATCATAAGTGAAGGAATATTTCCTAAACTACAAGATATCGTTTTAATGTAGTCTTTGGCAGCAAGTAATGACTCTTTGGCAATAAGTAATGGGCCTTGTAGACTCATTCTAACAGAGGAAACAAAGAGGATCACATTGTATTCTCAATATTCCTGTTAAAGAAGAGAGAGTTGAATAATATTGCGCTTACTTGTGAAGGTAGAACCTGAAATCCATTGACTTCAGCAATTTATTCATCTTCAGACGTTTCAGATGAAGAATAATCGTCTTCGCTATAACTATCTTCGTTCTTAGACATATTTATAAGGGAGAATCTCTCAGCTTTCAAACTTAAGCGATAGGATGAAGAAGAGAGGAATCCAAATGATCACACATATAAAGAGTAAGATAATTACAAAGCTTGACTCATCTTATCGTAACTTGATACTCTTTGGTATAACTACTAATATAGTGGTAACCAGCGATAGATATTAAATAGCAGACACTAGTTTGATAGGGACTCTTCGTGTGACAAAGTTCATAAATTACCATTTATGAGGAATAAAATCTGTGTTCATCAAAAGGCATTAAAAACGAAAAAAAAAACATGGCATACTACACCCAAATCATTCCTATAATCCTATTATATAAGATAGAATTTCTCCTTAAACTTCTATGAACAAAGACCAAAGAGATGGGAATTCTTGCAAAGCAAGCAAGGGGAAGAATTAATTACCATGAACTTTGGAATTGAAGAGATTATCTGAAGATTGATTTACTACAGTTAGATGAAATTTAGCATGCATTCTCCATCGAGAAGGCACATACATATGATCATCAACAGACAACACCCAGAAACAAGGACGAATGAGTAGCATTATTATATCCCTTGGGATAGACCAATAGTTGCCTGAACAAAGACCAAGGAAACATAGGACAATATCACGCAGATCCAACATTTACGAATTCATTCCAAAAGTAACTCCTACCATTTGCAGCCTCCAATAAGAAAAGGATCGGAATAAACTTTGTCAGATGTTGAAGAAGATAACTTTTTAATGGTCCATATGATCTTTTTATCATATTGTTTTCCCATTGATTTTGATTCAATATTTTTAATGATGATTACACTTGAAAACAAACTAGTAAAACATGTGAGAAAAAAAAAAAAACTTACATGGAATATGAATGCTTGCCCTCCTCCAAGGATTACTTGTAGCATGGGACATTTTGGATTCCAACTTTTGGTCTTAGGGCTAACTCTAGATTACTCTTCCTTTCAATGTTGATGAGATTCTTCTTCACTCACTTGCTTATCTCAGCCAGATTCTTCACATTCTTTCATCTCAGCTACTTTTTTCCTTCTCATATATACGCAGACAATATGACGTTCAAACTGCATGAACATAAAGATGAGAATTCTACTTGGTTTAGAATCAAATTACTTTTGAATATCTCTGTTCATCACCACTAAATTCACTACTCTTTGGCATTTTCACCGTTGATACGAAGAGAAAATCCCAATATCAAAACTAAAATATAGATAGCTGAGGATAACTGAACTTAAACTTCAGTGTTGCAGCATGGAATAAAGGCCAGAGAGGATACTTAAATTTGCAGAGTTAAGAGAGTGATATTAAGAAAATACATGAATATTTGACTTAAATGAAAGTTTAATAAATGGTTAAAATCAAAAAATCAATCGATGTTTAATGGTATCCATATCCACTAGAGTCACTGTTTTTATGCCATTTGCAACACTCAAAGACAGTACATATGCAGCAAGAAACTTAATGCTTAAAGGGAAACCTAGTTGAGAGGAATCAACCTCTAAGGTTAACAAACAAATTTGGAGGCTTCATCATAGATCAATGTCAAGAAAAGGGTAAATCTCATACCTAAAGTTACAACTCCCACTCAAAATTCTCCCTCCTTCTTTACCAAGCAGCATTCAGGAAGCTCTCCAATAATTTTATCCAAACACTTCTTACAACTCGTAACGTTTAAGTACTGCGTACATTGCACCATTGCGTCCAGCTTCAACTTACCGACCATCGTCTTCCCTGCCTGGAACTTCTTTTTTTTATTGAACGAAGTCGTAGCAACACCGGCCAGCATTTTGAGAAAAGACTTTGCCTCTGCGTTGAACAACGCCGGATCACTCGCTTTCTTCCTGCTGCACATGTAGAACTTGTTCTTGTCATCGATCTGGTTGAAGAAATCCGTCGAAGAGACATTTGTAAAACCAGATTATTCCTGCTTTGTTCATCGGACATCTCTTACGTAACTGTCAAGTAACATACAACTGTTAAAAGCATATATTGGACGAACTAATTTACATATGATACCTAGTTTCTTTTCTTTCTTTGTTACATGCAGTAAAAGCTTAGGAACATTTTTAAAAACACTAATTAATGTCTCTTTTCTAACAATTTTGGTCATCTGGGTTTTTATAACCCAAATAATTCTGCTGGGTTCATTAGCTCGTGGGGAGCTGCCTGAGATGTGAATCATTGTACCTAATCCTAGTGTCCATTTGACAACAATATGGCAGTTAAAGTTTTTAGATAACTTCAAACCTAGAACTTTTACGAGTTTACCCTGATATCTTGATCCAAATATAACTAGGTTACGACCATGATAATAATACTAAATGTTTTTCTATAACAAAATAGTTATGTTATATTTGAATAATCTTTCGAAATGAGTAAGAAAACCAACAAAATCAGCTTCATACAAAAGAAAAGGGGGATATTTACCAAGTAGGTGTGTTTGTATTAATTTTGGAAACAAAAAATGGACGTGTGTCTGAGGTTACCTCGGAACCTGCGGTGGCGAAACAAGAGCCACACTTGGAGGCGCCGTAGTAGTCACCACGACATTGGGTCAAGCTGTAGACGATACTGGGCTTGTCGCCAAGGTAAGGTAGACGGAACCACTTCTAAATTTGTCTGTTTGTATGATACTGATTAGATCGTTTAGGTCTCTCTCGTATTGACTCTTTGGTTTGTATTTGCCTTCCGTATTGGAGCATATGTGGTGTAGATACGCATTGCTCTAGTTCAACGAAACGCTGCGTACAAGGAGAATTTGAATGGCTAGTACCACGACCACGATTGGGACCGAAAATATATTTTTTTGATATCAAAAGTGAACACATTATATTGTTTTTTATTTCTGTTCCCTTTTTAGATTGAGTTAGATTCAATAGATTTTTATAGCTGATTGTTCTAGATGAGATCTAATATCAAGACGACATTTTTGTGTTGTGTATAAATGATTCGTTTGATTTGTAAAAGGTGTTCTTTGATTCTGTAATGAACATGAGAGAAGAGTAAGGAGTTTAAACTTACACAAAAATGTCAAAGTTCAAAGGTTTGACCGCATATATCTGTTAATCTCACGTTTATGTAATGAGGAATAAGTAGCTTCTTATATACTTATTCTATTTTCTTCTCGTTAAGATTTAATTAAGCATTATAATTTAGCAGATTTGAATATTATTTAACAGAATTAATGTACAGTTTTTCTTCTTCAATCAGATTGTCAAAGTTGTACTAAAATAGTGCGATTTTTTTTGTTACAGTATTACACCAAATATAGTTAATACTATACAACTTAAAATATTAATATTTTTTGAAATTATATATTAACAATTCTTGAGTTGTTGATTCTTCGAATCGAAATTTGAAGTAAGATCTGGATGGTTTTTAAACATTTCCCTTACTAGATTTTCCTGTGTATCATAAAAATATAAACCAAAAACGTCAAATCCAATTATCTTTCAACAAACCGTACCAATGCTAATATTCATCATAAGCGGCTAAGAATAGTGTGTCCTCTAGAAAACAAAAACATGTATATAAACATACTAAAACCAAAATATTTTATATTAAATTAAGACATATTTTTACCAAATCATTAACTAAATTATCAGTGTCAAGAAATTTTTAATTTTTCTTAAAAAATTCAACACTTCAATAAGCTTTTTTTTCTTAACATTTTTATAAAGTTTCACTTTTAGAATTTCTAATTCAAAGAAAAAAATCATTAAAACAATATATAGATGCTTTCTAAAAATTAGGATATTTTCAAAGTTATCACAAAAGCCATCAAACTATCATCATTTTCATATTGCAGTTTTCTTAAATCAAAAAAATTATCAAATACTTGTATGTTATATTATTCTAACCAAAATCCATAATTATTATATTATTTGGAATAAAGCGTATGAAACTAAAATTGTATGCCCTTAATTTATCTTAAAAGTTGGATGCTGTCGGATTACGTGTTGGACTTTTATTGTTGGTTTGGGCTTAAGTTTATGAATTCAAGACAGGTTGCTGAGATGGGCTCAGGTTTATGAACTGGACTCAGGTTGCTGTGGGCCGTGACTTCAATTAGTTGTTATTTGGGCTGAGATGTCTCTTGAAGCCCATGTAAAATAAGTACCTGATATTTAAGTCATGTTCATGAAATGACATTTTCTAGGGTTTATTCTCAGACGGTATAGAGACACAGTGTGCAGAGCTTTGTAAGAGCTTGGAGAGCACGTCTCAGAGATCTGAGAGGTGTAGAGAAATATGTGATAGTATAAACATCTGTAGAGAGTGATACACGGGTGGTGGGAACATAGTTCTATAATCAACTTGTGGGTAGATCATCTCGGTGAGTGGCAAAAGGTTGTACTTGTATTTCTCAGTTTGGTTATAAGCTATCCAGAGGCTTTCCAGCGTGACGTACCTTGATCAACGTTTGGTCTTGGGAATTCGTATATGCTCTGTGTCTTTTTCTTGCTTTCATTACACAAACAAACTAACACACACACGATAACAATAAGTTCTAATTGAACACAGGAGACTGTATCTGGTACACAGATCGTTGTTTGATAAAACATACACCGGAGGCTGAAACGTTTTCCTAATAGTGGTATTAGAGCCTCAGGTTGCAGATTTAACGTGATTTTTTTTCTGTTTATGGGTTCCAGAGTTATGGTGTGTTATTTATCTATGTATTGTTCAATGTTTTGGTTTTTGGGTTTCATCTTGGCTGCAAAGGGTTGTTCTAGTTATAAGTATTTGTTGACAGTTATCAAGATCGGGTTTCTAGGTATTTGTTTGCGGCATTGTTGAGCTGATTTTGTAGGGTTTCAGTCAGTCGGTTGTGTCTTCATCTGTGGGTCATCAGATCTGTTTTGGGTTGACAATTGTCTGTAGTTTGTTCATTAGTTGGTTTCAGAGAGTTGACAGAGCACAGTTGTAAGGAGATCAGTCTTTTGTAGACGACCAGATGGAACCAACTCAAGATAAATTTGAGGTGGAGAAGTTTGATGGAGAAGGTGATGTTGCCTTATGGAAATACAAGATTCTGGCTCAGCTTGAAATTCTGGGTTTAGATGACGTTATACAGGCATCAACTGATACAAAATCGGAAGATGAATCTACAGATGAGGAAGAAAAAGAAGAAGATTACATGTGGCTGAAAAGAAAAAGAGAGCCAAACAAATGAAGTTGAAAGATAAGAGGGTTAAAAACCTGTTGAGCATGAGTGTGACTAATATTGTTATGAGGAAAGTTGTCAAAGAAAATACAGCTCAGGGAATGTGGACTGCACTTGAGAATACATATGAAGTTAAATCTATGCCACATAGATTTGATCTGAAGCAAAAAGTCTACAGTTTTTGAATGGAGGAAGATAAAAGTCTGGATCAGAATCTAGATGGTTTTAACAAGTCGATGTCTCACCTTTCAAGTCTTGGAGTAAAGAAGGAAGATGAAGATCATGCAGCTATACTATTAAACAATCTTCCGAGGTGTTTTGAAAACCTTGTGCACACCCTGAAATAAAGTCCCGGAAAACAGACAATAACAGTTAATGAGATTATCATGTCAGCGTATTCTATTGAATATGAGCTGAAGGGTTTGATTAGATCTCAATCAAGAGGTAGATCTGAGAAGAGATTTAAATCAAAGGGCAGATCAGGTTCAAGGAGTAAATCTTGGAAGAAGAACAAAAAAGGTTGTTGGGTTTTTGGAAGTGAATATAACTTTAAGAAGGATTGCCCAAAGAAGAATCATGGAAGTTCTTATCATTCAAGAGATGATAGAGCTGAAGCAAGTGATGATACAACTGACTAGGCAGAACAAGAAATTCTAACAGTCACTAAACACTTATCTAGGGAAAGATGAATATTAGATTCGGGCTGTTCCCATCATATGACATATAGGATAGATCTTATGTTTGATCTAGAAGTGATAGATGGTGGTAGAATACTGATGGGTAATGATACGTTTTATGAGACCATGACTGTTGGAAAGATCAATATTCTGAATCACAACAGCAAGGAGGTCATTCTCACAAATGTCAAATATTCTCCTAAAGCTAGAAGGAATTTGATTTCGTTGGGGCAGTTAGAGTCTCAAAGATGTTGGTTTAAATCAAAGGAGTACATGTTACAAGTGTTTAAGGGTGACAAGGAAATGTTGGCCGGTGAGTACATCAACACTCTGTATTTTCTTGATGGTGAACATAGTAGAGAAAGCAGGATATTGTACTGAACTTTGGCATAGCAGACTGGGACATATGAGTGATAAAGGGCTGCAGCTGTTAGTTGAGCACGAGTCACTGAAAGCGAGTGAAATCTCAAAACTACAGCAATGTGAAAATTGCATTTTGGGAAAGGCACACAAATTCTCATTCAACATAGGAAAGCATACATCAACTGGTGCTCTTGAGTATGTGCACTCAATTTTATGGGGGTCACCAAATGTGACTCTAAGTCTGTCTAAGTGTCAGTATTACATCTCGTTTGTTGATGATTGATAACTTAGAGTTTTAACCCTATTATCCTACTACAAGTGCACAGTAAACATAGTAGTACATAAGGGATTGTATCCACGAGAACCAAGTAGTCACACTATCAACTTAAAAATCAAACTAGGGCTAACAAAAATCAAAGTAAATGGTAGCAAGTAAACGATGCAGAAACTAAAGCAATATAACTCAATTTATTAAAATACCAAGTTCAAGGAAATTCGTCACGAAACCATGGAATTCAATCAGGAAACTATTCAGGGAACCTGAATAGTTAAGATCAATCTCGAAACAGACATAACGGATATAAGAGATACAGACCCAGTATTGGTTATTATGGCTGATGGGAGAGACCAAGTTTCGTGTAAAGACGGGTCAATCAGACTTGGTGGTAGATTGGTTATGAAATCTGCTTATTATGTACCGGATTTGTAGTCTCAGTTGATCTTACTAACACAATTGATGGACGAAAACAATTGTGTATTACAAGGAGCTGACAAATTCCTTGTTATTCAGAACTGATGTACGAAGACGGTGATTGGAGCGGGTAAACGTATAGGTGGGACGTTTCACTTCAGGTGTGTTGAGGTGTCTGCTTTAGTTACAGTTAAAGAAAATAAAACGCAAGTTTTGGCATTCTAGGATGGGACATCCGTCTTTCAAGACCATTGGATTGCTCCCTTTTATTCATAGTTCTGTTTCTTCGTTTTCGAATAAGTGGGATGTATGCTTTCGAGCAAAACAGACAAGAGATTCCTTTTCAATCAGTTTGAATAAAAATACCAAGATTTTTGAGTCAATTCACGTCGATATTTGGGGTCCATATAGAATGGTTTCTCATTGTGGTGCAAGGTTCTTTCTAACAATTGTTGATGATTATTCAAGAGGAGTTCGGATTTTTCTGTTGAATAATAAGGGTGAAGCAGCAATGAGCTTAAAGAACTTTTTGGCCTTAGTTGAATGCCAATTTGATACAAAGGTCAAAGTAATAAGAAGTGATAATGGCCAAGAATTCTTGAGTTTATCAAGTTACTTTCGAACAGAGGGAATAGTACATGAGACATCATGTGTGGGTACAACACAACAAAATGGACGAGTGGAAAGAAAACACAGGCACATTCTTAATGTTGCTAGAGCTCTTCTTTTCCAAGCTCATTTACCGGTCAGTTTTTGGGGAGAGTGTGTGCTTACTGCAACATATCTCATTAATCGAACTCCGAGTGCTCTGTTGGAGAATAAAACTCCTTACCAACGTCTATATAACAAGCCTCCACCATTGATATACTACGTTTTTATCGGTTTTTAACTCTTGTTTTACTTAGCTTTCCGAGTCTTTTGTAGTCTTTTTAGTGTCTTTTCAGGTCTTTTGTGGTCATATGTCACATTGGGAGAAGATTAGCTCTTTTGAGTGAAAACAAGCATATGAAGATGCAGAACCAGAAAATACGTCAAAAGTTTGGCTTTCTTTGGATAATTTCCCACCGTTGGATCGAGCTGTTATTTTGACACTAGATTTATGAGGGAGTTAGCTTTCATTTGGCGCTGGTTTGAAGGCAATCAGATAAGCAGTTAAGGAGATATGATGATTTTACCGAAGACAGGTCAATATGGACTAGTTCTGCGAGAAAACCGGAAATCTGCCTTATTTCGCCCAATTCAATTTAAGTTGTACCAATTCCGATTTTTAGAGAAGATAATTAGGTTTTTAATCACTTTTACAGCACAAGCTTTCATAATTCTTTACAGCCACTTTTCTATTGTTCTGGGAACTTAGGGAGAAGATTTCATTCTCTATAATAATTTGGAGAAGAATTCTGAACCCTCTTTTACTTTATTGCAATTCTATTATGATTTCTATTATGTCTGTTGATTTCTATCTTTCATTCATGTTTGAGTAGAATCTCAATCAGGTTTAGGGTTTTCTAGGGTTTTTAGGGAATCAATGAATTAGGGACAAATAGGGTTTAATCTTGATGTGTTCTCCATCTATAGTTGTTCTTAATGCTTAGGCTAGAGTAGCTAACTAGTTTATGATCATAGGTTGTTTAACTCTCCAAAAGCTTGTTAGATACCTGAAAGAACATAGATGAGCAACTAGACCTTAATCACGACAGTTGATGTTAAGGCTAGTTGTGGACCTATCAGACCTAATCGATAGAGCATGTTTACATCTCTAGTGCTAACGACAGTTAGGATTTCTAGGTTGTTAGACATAGTAGTAGACACCATGACAGTGGGTTTGCTAGAATTTTATGTTTGAGTCGAGAATTGGTCTTAATCCTTCCCTGAATAGTTTCCTGATTTAGATATTTTATTCCTGATGAATTCCCTGAACTTGATGCATTTATTTATTGAATTTACATCGTTTCATTTTCTGCTTGTTTAATTGCAATCACCTTCTTTATTTAATTTGTCTTAGCTCTAATTTGGTTTATATGATTGATAGTGTGACTACTTGGTTCTCATGGATTCGATCCCTAGAATACTACTTCGTTTTACTGTGCACTTGCAGTAGAATACTAGGGTTAAAACTTTATGTATCAACCATATGAACATCTCAAAGTTTTCAGCAGCCTTTGTTATGCTCATAATCAAAATCGTGGAGGAGATAAATTTGAACAAAGAAGTCGAAGATGTATGTTTATTGGTTATCCTCACGGCAAGAAAGGATGGCGGCTCTATGATCTAGAGAAACAAGAGTTCTTTGTATCTCGGGATGTTGTTTTTCTTGAAGATAAATTTCCTTTTGAATCAATTGAAGAACAGATGAATACTTGTGAAAACGATTCTGCACTTTGGCTATATACTTGATCATCTACTTTGTTTGATGTAGGCTCAACAAGCACGCCTTAGTCATTTCCAACAGAACCTGCAGTAGCAATATCTCCTGCAGTACAGACAGAACAACCTGCAGTTTTCCAGGACTTAGAACCTACAGTAGAGAAATCTCCTGCAGTACAGACAGCACAACCTGGAGTTTTGCAAGCCTCAGAACCTACAGCTATACCATCTGTTGAAACGCAACCTGAAACACAGCTTGGAAGAGGTCACAGAACTAAAACATGGGCTGTAAAACTCAAAGACTTTATAGTCAATACAGTAGAGAGTAAGGATGGTAAGGTGGTTTATCCACAATCTACAACTGATACGATTGAGAGATTTTCAAAATCTCATATTGATTTTGTAACAACAATCGAAAAACGTGTTGAACCGAAAACATATAAACAAGCTATGGAAGATGAAAGGTGGGCTAAAGCCGTGGATATGGAGTATAGTGCTCTTGTTGATCTAAACACTTGGGAGGTTATTGATCTTCCTTCGGGCAAGAAAGCTATTGGTAGTCAATGGATTTTCAAAGTAAAACTTAATTCCGATGGAACGTTGGAAAGGTACAAAGCACGTTTGGTAGCTATGGGTAATAATCAAGTTGAAGGAGAAGACTATGGCGAAAATTTCTCACTCGTAGCTAAAATGGGAACTGTGAGATTGTTTCTAGATGTTGCTGTAAAACGAAATTGGACTATACATCAAATGGACGTACATAACGCTTTTCTTCATGTTGATTTAGAAGAAGAAGTGTATATGCGTTTGCAACCTGGTTTTCAACATCCTGACAAGAAAAAAGTGTGTAAACTAAAAAAGTTGATATACGGATTGAAACAAGCACCAAGATCCTGGTTTGCGAAGCTTTCAATGGCTCTTTTAGCTTACAGTTTTGAACAAGCAAAGGCAGATTACTCGCTTTTCACTTTTAACAAGAAGGGTGTTCGAATACATATATTAGTATATGTAGATGATTTGATTATTGCAGGAAACAATACTCAAGCAACACACGACTTCATGGAGTATCTTGCCACCTGCTTTCATATGAAAGACCTAGGACCATTAAAATACTTCCTTGGTATTCAGGTCGCTTGGAACCAGATTGTCCTATACTTGTGTCAACGCAAATATGCTCTTGAAATTATCTCTGAAACAGGAATGTCCGATGCAAAGCCAGCAGCATTTCCTCTCGAACAGAATCATCATCTTGCGTTGTCTGATTCTGCATTGTTAGATGATCCCAAACGTTATAGGAGGCTTTTGGGATGGTTGATTTATTTGGTTAATACAAGACCCGATTTGGCATTTTGTGTTCATGTTCTTGCACAATTTATGCAGTCACCAAGAGAGGATAATTGGCATGCTGCCTTGGATATTGTTCGATATATGAAATCGAGTCCCAGTCAAGGTATTCTGCTAAGGTCTGATGGCACTTTTGAAATTAATGGCTGGTGTGATTCTGATTAGGCTAGTTGTCCGCTCACAAGACGTTCAGTTACAAGGTATTTCGTTCAACTGGTCATTCACCGATGTCATGGAAGACAAAGAAACAAGACACTGTGAGTCGCTCTTCTGCAGAAGCTGAATACAGGTCCATGGCATTTCTTATTCAAGATTTGATACGAATGTTACACATTCTAGGCATTGACCACAAGCAGCTTATGATTGTGAATTGTGACAGTAAATCGGCAATTTACATTGCCACAAACCCGGTTTTCCACAAACGAACGAAGCACGTTGAGTTAGATTGTCATTTTGTTTGAGATGAGCTTATTTGACGAAATATATGATTTGTTCATGTGGTATCCCAAGCTCAACTCGCAGATATACTGACAAAACCTATTGGAAGATATGGTTTTTGTGACTTCATAAGCAAG
Source organism: Lepidium africanum (assembly GCA_900406405.1). Lineage (NCBI taxonomy): Eukaryota > Viridiplantae > Streptophyta > Magnoliopsida > Brassicales > Brassicaceae > Lepidium > Lepidium africanum. The sequence continues at coordinate 18,152 of OVAX01001935.1, read as the reverse complement.
TTAGGCATACAAAATTTGTATGCTCCAACTTGAGGGGAGGCATTGGAGTAAACCGAAGATTAGTAACTGATGGTTTAGCATTTTAATTCATTGACAGAATTTCCTACTTTGAAGGATTCTATTTCTAATTATGTTTCCTTGATATCTTCGCTTGATTGGATGTATAGTTTGATATATATTTGTAATCACATTGATGGATGAATAAACAGAGAATTTCAGAGCCTCTCTTCTCTCTTGACATCGAATCACAAACACATTTAGCAACCGCAAAAATTGAAATGTTTAAATACTACTACCATCTCCTACGTTCCGAAAACAAGATAACAACCAAATCCTAGAAGAAATTTTTAAGAAATCTAACATCTGTAAACTTAATCGAGTTTTAAGGTTCTTCAGAGTAAAAAGTAAATAGGGTACCCGATTAAAGAAGAAAAATGGTTGGGTACCCATCGTAATAATACTAAACGTTTTTTTAGAAAAACAAATACTATGAGAAACCTTCCAACATCAGTTTCCTACAATAGTATGAGGATATTTTGGAAAATTGGGGGTTTATGTTATTTTTGGAATAAATGGACGTGTGTGAGGTTACCTCAGAGGCTGCAGTGGTAAAGCAAGAGCCACACTTGGAGCCGTAGGAGTCACAACGACATTGGATCAAGCTGTAGACAATATTGGGCTTGTCGCCAAGGTAAGAGTAGACGAAACCTCTTTCCAAAGTTTCTGTATATATGTCACTGATTAGATCGTTTAGATTTTCCTCGTATAGACTCTTTGGTTTTTTTTTGCCTTCACATTGGGAGCATATGTGGTGTAGATACGCATTGATCTGGTTCAACAAAACACTGCATACAAGGACGAGTTGAATGGCTACTAACACGGCCACGATTAGGACCAAAAATATGCTTTTTGATATTAAAAGTGAACATATTGTTTTTGATTTCTATTCCAGTTATAGATTGTGTTAGATTCAAGAGATTTTAATAGTTGATTTGTTCTACATGAGATCTTATATCAAGACGACATTTTTGTGTTATGTACAAATAATTTGGTTGATTTGGAAAAGGTGTTTCTTGGTTCCGTAATGAGCAGGAGAGTGATGTGATCAGGTTTTACCCTAAATAATCTACTGCAAGTGCACCGTAATGAAGTGGCAGTACTTAAGGATCGTATCCACGAAGAACCAAGTTTGCACTTTTGACTACCTATTGCATTGGAGTATCCATATCACCAATGGCTCGACGTTGAGGTCGTTCCTGCTGCCTCATAAGCTGAGCTAAATGCCTCTACAACTCTTCAACTGTGTGCTGCACATTCTGATTTCCCTGGACGTTGTTCTCAGTTTCAGGATTGTCTGGAAGCTACTGGTTGCCACAATTCATCGCTCTTGCTCGTCTATTTTCTCTCTCAATTCTAGCAACTGCTTCGTTGTCAAAGTTCAGCAGGTCTTCTGATCCTTGACTTCTTCTGACCATAAACTGAAAGAAAAACAAAAACAAATCAAAAGGAAAAACGAAAGTAAAGAGTATAGACTATAAACTAAATATCAATCAAAAGGCAACCAATTGATTCCCCGGCAACGGCGCCAAAAACATGATGTGGTCAGGTTTTACCCTAAATAATCTACTGCAAGTGCACATCAATGAAGTAGTAGTACTTAAGGATCGTATCTACGAAGAACCAAGTTTGCACTTTTGACTATCTATTCTATTTCAAGCTATACCAAATCGATATCACTGATGAAAATCTAACAACTTAAACGGTTTGCAATCAATAATGAAAACATCAGGCATCGGGTATTCATCAGGAAATAGGAATCAACTCAGGGAAATTCATCAGGGAACTACAGCTCAGTTCTCGACTTGAACATAATGGTTTGACAAGTCCACTGTCGTGGCAATTATCACTCAATTTAGCAACCTAGAAAATCCTAACTTTCGTTGGTCCTAGCGAAGCAATTAGGCATTACCGAATAGGTTCAATTATCCACAATTCATTCTAACTATCAACTGTCGTTGGCTAAAATCAATTACTCATCTAAACTAGTTCTGGTTCTTAACAAACTTTTGGAAGGCTAACAACCTAGATTCATAAACTAGTTTATCAAGCTAATTTAAGCCTTAAGCAAGAGTTTAGATGGAGAACTTCTAACAATCAATCCTATTTAATCCCCAATCATCGATTCCTAAATCCCTAGAATCCCTAAACCTGACAAGAGATCTACTCACACGTACTAGAAATAGAAACAGAATTCATGGTAGAAGAAAAAACGAAATTGCAATAGAAATATAAAAAGGGTTCAAAAATTCTTCTCAAAGTATGGAGAAATTCTTCTCCCTGCTTACAAAAGCTAAAACTGCTATAAAAATCTCTCTCAAGTCTCGTCTCTGTATAATGAAATAATAATAAGAGTATTTATATGCTCTATAACTCGCAGGTACAAAATAGGAAAATTAGGTTATCTCTCGTAGCTTCGTTGATCGATCGATCAAGGGGTTGATCAATAAATCACTAATGAGCGGTCGATCTCCCACATCGCTTGGTCGATCATAAGGTCGAGCACTGCTTCTGGTGTAGATGTGATCGATTGATTATGAGATGTGAGGTCGATCAATAGGTCGAGCGCTGCTTTGGCTGAAGAGAGTGATCGATCTAGCAAGGGGTTGATCGATCGATCATTACTCTTTTGCTGAAAATCCAGAAAATGCTCCAAATCCTTCCAAATGAAACTCCACGAGTGTAATCCAAATTCTTCTCATTTTCCACCTGAAAAGATTCTAAAATACAGATAAAGACTTTGAAACAAACGAATTAATGAGCTCAAAACCAATAAAAATCGAGGTATATCAGCGAGAATAGTAAGGAGTTCAAACTTGGAATCTGCATGAGAAGAGGGCCAATGAAAATGTCAAGTTCAAAAGTTTGACCAATTTGTCTGTTAAAATTCACATAATCTCAGGCTTATGTGTACTGATATCTATGAATAAAAGTTTTGGTACTTAGACTTCGTATTGCTTTTATGTAAAGAGGAATTAAGTTGCTTCTTACCATCTTAATCAGAAAGAAAAGTTGATATCTATGATTAAAAGTTTTGGATCTTAGGGTTAACTCTAGATTAATTCTTCTTTCTCTTCCTTTCGATGTTGATGAGGTCCTTCACTCACTTTCTTATCTTGGCCAAATTCTTTACATCCTTTCATGTCAGCTACTTTTTTCCCTCTCACAGGCTCGGGCCCTGAGTATAAACCCAACAAGTATTTGCTTTCGGGATAAAAAAAAAATTAGCGGCATTAGTTTCCAGAAATTAGTTTAGTGTAGTTGTTAAGAGTTATGTATTTCATATAAGGGTAAGTTCACGGATTCAAGTCTCCAAGTAGTGTAATTTATTTATTTTTATTTAAAATTTTTAATATCTAAACTGATTTATATTAACCTAATGATGATTTACGGGAAAAAAAAGGTGGAACGATTTGTATTCCTCCCTCTCCTCCGTCCATCACCAAAAGTTCTATAACTATTTTCCAGTTTCTCTCCCATCCATCCACTTTTAATCTCTTATACAATTTCTCATCTACTTCAAATCTCCATAGCTTGTCTTCCTTTCTTCTTTATCAAGTCAAAAACATCAAGTTCTCAGCAAATTTCAAATCTTCAACTCCAAGTGCAGCTGCTCAACAAGGTATGTTTAAACATGGTTAAAATGACTAAGTCAGGTAGTTCATAAACAACTAACAATTTAATTTTAATAAGTTAAATGAATGATTATTGTCTTGCTCACTCACGATTCACAAAATCACAAATACAATATATATAATAATGATCGAAATTGTATTTGTGATTGGAATGAAGCACTAATTGAGAAATTACATTAGATTAGTTAGCTTTCTTAGTAAGTGGGATCGAAATTGTATTGTTGTTTACGTAGTTATATAATCGAAATTGTATTATAGTTGTTGGCCATATTTTCTTTTATACCATGAGTCTTTGGTTTTAGATTGATTGATTTTATTTATTTTTATCTACTTCATGTGCAGAGTAGTTCTGCCAGGAAGTATAATCCAACTAAGTGGAGCTAAAAATAGAAAAATAAAGAAAAGACTAGAAGATTTGTGAAATCTCAGTCTAATGTTATACTAAGATATATTATGAGAACTCGAAATTTTGAAATTAATGAGGCTGCTATAGATGAGATAAATAGAGGAGATGAAGAGAAGAGATTTAGATGAGAAAAATATAGAAGTTGTTGAGGATGATGTAAACTATATAGAGGAAGAATATAGGCTCTGATTGGTAAACTTGCATAATCACCTAATTGTATAAATAAAATAAAGAAATTTTTTTATAGAATGCCCCCTTTAACTTTTAAATTTTCTGAAATGTCATCATTTTTCACCTTTCACCAAATGCCACATTTTTATTTTCAAATTTTTTCGGAAACCTCTTTTTGTGGCATTGAGTTGCTATATTGTTATCCAATCACCATGGACAAATCTAGTAATTTTACGGTGGACATACATTTGCTGTCTACCGTAGACATCTATATGATTTACCATAGACATAACATGCAGTGTTGTCTACAATGGACATTTATGTGGTCCATTGTGGACAACAATATTGCACTTCAATACCATAAAAACCATTGCACGAGACATCGAAACATGTTTGATGGCATTTGGTGCAAAATCAGAAATTGATGGTATTACAGCTAAATAAAAACTAAAAGATGGCATTCTATAAAAATATACCTAAAATAAAATTGCATGATAAAAACTTGCAGAATGAAACATTGCATAATCATATGGTGATTGGATAACTTTTGCATAATAACATAATATAATTTACTATTAATATACAACTATTAATTTTAATAAATTTTGGTATTTTATAAGTACTTTTTATAATTAAGAAACTAATCATTTTTATTGACAAAAATAAGACATCAATTTTAATATTGTTTTAGACATCAAATACACAGACAATAAAGATGAGAATTCTCATTGGTTTAGAATAAAATAATTAACTTTCAAACGTACATTGGACCAAATCAACTTCTTTGGAAAATACTTTACTTTTTGTCAACATTTAGTCAAGATTTTGATTTTGTTTTTCTCAGATTGACATGACTAAATCTACACTAACTTTAAAATATATTTTTATTCTACTTTATATTGTGGCGAAGGATCAAAATTCCAGAGTCATTAGCTAAAACATTGTAACTAGCTGAGTTGCTCTCAGGTGATTAGGATGATCCAGCTAATGATTTGACACCAGGGTTTGATTTCTACCCGATGTATTATAGTAGCTTAAAAACTGAATATTAGGAGTGGAATTTAGGCTATAGATCGGGTCTTGTCGATCCAATATTGACAAAAAAAAAANGGGGTCTTGTCGATCCAAAATTGAAAAAAAAAAAAAAAAAACATCGTAACCACAAAACAAAACGAAGAGAAGCCCACAATTTAGTGAAAATTTGACTTAAACATGATAATTTAAAAGATTTAAGAGTGATTTATTAGAAATGAAAAGGTTCAGATGATGTTCAAAAGACACCGGTTAAATAGCGGAGAGAAAGGTTATAAACCATAGAAAGCTAAAATAGTTCACTAGCGATTGACTACATACAAATAAAATCTGCTAGTTTTTTTTTTTTTATCTTCTGAAGTTATTGATAAATTCCAATAGATTAAAGTTGCACATTACAAAACAAAAGTAAAATCAAATTAGACCCAACAACAGTCCAATAAGCGTTTGCCCTAGCTAGGAAGGGTCAAAAGCTTGAGTGGCCACACCAACCGCCTCCAGTGAAACGACAAGGGAGACATCGCCGAGCTGAGATTGCAAAACAACAACAAACAGATCTGCACCACTTAAGTGGAAAAACATCACTGAAAACTGATTCAGAGAAACATCGCCAAATTGCTATCCCGAATACTTCAACGCCTCAAGATTCAAACTCTGTTGTCTTGAAATTTATTCACATGTACTTTGCCAGCACCTGAAAAATTACTTTCATAGGTTAAGCAGTCGCCAGTTAAAATCCCTAAAGGAGTTGCCGATAATAGTGAAGCACATGGATTGAAGGGCAGATCTAGAAAAGCATAAAAACAAAGGAAATAATTATTAAGCCCCACAAGAAAAAAAGGTTGGGCAACAGTAAAAAATCCGGCCGATCCGGAAAAGCAACGACAGAGTCAAAAACCGCAGCTTTCTCTTTCTCAAGATCAGATTCCAAATTAGACAAAGTCAACTTTAGTTTTTTGACCCGTTCCTCGAGTTCTCTGATACGGGCCTTACTAATTCTCTCTTTATCTTTTTCATGCAAGCTTCATCCAAATTCTGACGCAACCAACGAACTTTAAAGCCTACTCTAGTAAGATCTAAAAGAGTATTGTCTGCTTCGTATAAGTTTTCCCATGAAAGTTTCTTTGTCGATTGGCACAGTGTCTCCGTTAGGTCGAGGACGACATCCATGTAACCATTCTTGAGTTGTTGATTCTTCATATGAAAATTTGAAGTGAGATCTGGATGATTTATAAACATTTCCTTGACTATATTTTCCTATATTAGAACAAATAAACCAAAAGTTGAGTTGTCCTCAATATTATTAGATCAGAATAAGAAACAAAGATGATCACACTGTATTCTCAATATTTCTGTTACAGAAGAGAGAGTTAAAAAATGTTGTGCTTACTTGTGAAGGTAGAACCTGAAACCCATTGACTTCAATAGTTTCTTCATCTTTGGACTTTTCATTTGGAGAATAATCATCTTCTTCGCTATCACTAGATATATAACTATCTTCTTTCTTAGACATTTTTATAAGATAAAAATCGCTGAACTTTCAGACATTAGTGATAGGATTAAGAAGAGAGGAATCCAGCATATATATATATATATATATATATATATATATAGAGTAAGATAATTACAAACCTTGACTTATCGTAACTCGATACTCTTTGGTGATTGGTATAACTACGAATATATTGGTGACCAGCGATAAATATTAAATAGCAGACACTACTTTTATAGGGACTCTTCGTGTGACAAACTAAGTTCATAAATTACCATTTATGAGAAATAAAAGCATTAAAGAAATTGGATATAAAACAAGACAAACTATATACAATCGAATCATTCCTATTATATAAGATGAATATTCTCCTTAAACTTCTTTGCTAGTGGATTTAATACTTTGATCACATTTGATATGTAACTCATCCTATAAATTTGTTTTTTGTACATATCGAATATATGATCATAGATCATTTCTTTACAGAAATCTAGAGTGTTAAATTTTGCAACATCGTGGAAATTTCCAAGACATAGGTCTCTTTTATCTATCCAATTTTTAAGAGGACTCATTAGCAAGATCAGACCACAACACCAAGTTGAATCAAACAGCCAAATACCTTAAAAACAGGAGAACATTAAGCAATATCATCGAATGAGATAGGAGCTTTAGCAGCCGACACTTTTGCCTTCTCCTGCTCCACCAGAGCTTCCATGTCTAAACACTTTTGTTTCATGTTCTTCAACTCCTCCTCCATTTCTTGTAGCCCAATCTCATTAGCCTCCTTCTTCTCCTTCTTTTCTATCACTTCATCAAGTTTTTCCTCCAACCAATCCAATTTAAATCCAGCATCTCTCATGGATCCCAGAGCAGCATAAGCATCAAACATGTCATCATTGGACATTTCCTCAGGTAACTGACATATAGTCTCAATCAGACTTACTAGTAAACTAATGTAACCTGTTCTAAGATTTGGGTTCTTTGGACGAAAATCAGATGCGATATCCGGGTGTCTTTCAAATATGCACCTTACAGTTTTTGCCTACGAACGAAAATGGTGAAAATTAAATCACATCAGAGAGTCGTTTCCATAGCATCATATTATAATACACATCATGAAGTTTCTTGTTGCTGAATTTTTTTCTTGTAGTCAGTTTTAATATCTAACCTGTGAAGGAAAAAGCATGAAGCCATAGATATCCTCGGTTATTGTTGAAGTTTCCTCTGTAATTACATCTAATTTTCCTATGACTTCAAGAACATCTACCTCCACAATCATTTTAAGTTTCCCTTTCAAAAGAAATTCGCTATCTTTGGCATGGAGTTCATTTAGAGGACACATTAATGTAATACCCCAATTGTAAGCCTTCCCATCAAACCATTCGTCTAATTCTACAAAATTACAAAAGCATAATTCATCTAATCAGTGCATTTACATGAACTATGCTCCTGAGGTTTGAATTGAATTATCTCAGATTGTTACTATATATCTAACTAGTAATATCTGGGTGTACGATATTTTCAATAAAGATAATTTAGATATGGGAATTTTTGAAAAGCAAACGATGGGAAGAACTAATTACCGTGAACTTTGGAATTAGAGAGATTATCTGAAGATTGATTTACTACCGTTAAACGAAATTTAGCGTGTCTTCTCCATCCATATGGCAAAGACATATGATTATCAACACCCAGAAACAAGGACAAATGAGTAGCATTATTATATCCCTTGGGATAGACCAGTAGATGCCTGAACAAAGAAGAATTTAAGAAAACATATACAATATGAGGCAAATCCAAAATATACAAATTCATTCCTAAAGTAATTCTTACCATTTGCAGCCTCCAACAACAAAAGGATCGGAATAAATTTTGTCAGATCTTGAAGACGAGAACTTTTTAATCGTCCATGTGATTTTCTTATCATATTTCTTTTCCATTGATCTTGATTTTGATGATAATAACTCTTGAAAACAAACTATAAAAACATGAGAAAAACAATAAAAATAAAGAAATAACTAGTTGAACATGAAGAGGATAAAACCTAAAGTTTAAATGAAATTGTTAATCTTTTAGATCACAAGGAATGTGAATTGCTTGCCCTCCTCCAAGGGTTGCTTGGAGCATGGGGTATTTTAGATTCCATTTTGGGCCTTAGGGTGAAGTACTATATTAATTATTCTTTCTCTTCCTTTCAATGTCGATGAGATTCTTCTTCACTCATTATCTATCTCGGCCAGATTCTTTACCTTTTCCTCTCATATGCAGACAATATCATGTTCAAACTGCACGAGCGTAAAGATGAAATTCTATACTTCTTTAGGATCAAATAACTTTCCACAAGTGTAAATTGGACTAAATTACTTTTTGGCAAATAAAATTTATATTACAAAGACAATTTAATTTGTTCAGAAACAAGATGTTTGCAGGCTGAAAATAAATTTCAGGTGCCTTAGAACTCAAGTCATCGCGTCTTCTAGTCTAGTTGATTCCCATACCAACTCTTCATCTCCCACATCGGCATATCAAAGAAAAAATTACAAGGCGAACCATAACATGTATGCTTGATTCATAAGTAGAGCAGAAATCAAAATATCTCTATCCAAAATAAATTTTCTGAAACAAGGTAAGCTAAAACCGAAAGACATGATTATAAGGTGATACAACAGAGCAGATGTTAAGGAAGCAGCGCTTTATCAAAGCCAAGACTGAAAATAAACGGACAAGAACACGAAGTGACTAAGAACATTATAAAGTATCATCGAATGAAATAACAGATAGCTTTAACAGCCAAAATCTTTGCTTCCTCCTTCTTTAGCTGAGTTTCCACGTCCAACATTTTTTGTTTTAAAACTTCAGCTCTTCTTTGATTTCTTGTACCCAAGTCTCAGCAGCCTCCTTTTTCTCCTTTTTTTCCAAAATCTCACCAAGTCTCTTCTTCAACCAATCCAACTTAAATCCAGCATCAATCATGAATCCGAGTGTGGCATATGCTTCGTCGATATCAGTTTTGCTGAGAGGCCATTGGCGTAGAGTTTCAATCAGACTGAGTAGCAAACTCATGTAACCTGACCTAAGATTTGAGTTCTTTATACGGAATTCAGATGCAATCTCTGGGTGTCTCTCAAACATATGGCTCACATATTCGACCTGAATGTGAAAACATAGATTTTACAGTTCGTCAACACAACAATGCTATTGTTGCTCAAAGTTTCTACAAAAAAAGTTTGTAACATTACCTGTGAGGGAGGAAGTTGAAACCCATTGAAGTCCATGGTTTCAATCATTGTGGTATCCTCTGGTACATCTAATTATCCAATAACTGAAAGAACCTCAATCTCTGCAGTAATCTTAAGTTCTCCATTTACCAGAAATCCACTATCTTTAGCGCAAATTTCTTCTAAGGAAAACATGGATAGAGAACCCCATCGTGGAGAATGCTCATGAAACCAATTTTATTTTTCTGTAAAATCACAAAACGGAGCTCACATAATCAGTTCGTTTACATCTAATAAAGCATTAGATGAACGATGCTTCTGCGGATTGAAACAACAATGTTCACAACTCGGCAAAAAAAANAATGTTCACAACCCGGAAAAAAAAAAAAAAAAAAAGGAACTCCAAAACTAATATAAAACCAAAACACCCAACATATTCATATTTTACTTTATTTATTTGATAAAATACGTACTTAGTTTTGAGGTGATGTGAAATGATGTCTCAAGCACATTAACACGAAGTGGTTAAGAAGAAAAACACATTGACACAGGTGGCTAATCGAATTAGAAACTAATGAAGTCCCAGCTCCCAACAATAAAAATCAAGAAATTGTGTTCGACATATCCCAATTAATTTAACAAAAAGAAAAAAGTTGGGGGTGGGAGGGAAGGCGAGGAAACGGTTAGCCGCAGACACTAATCTGGTTTCAACAGAACCACCTTTGAACCAAACCCGACCCGAGTCTCCTATGTAATCATCGATGTTTTTATCATTATCTTTCATAGTTTCATGCTATAGAGACAAGAGCAGGGGGAAGATGTACCAGTTTGTCTGAAACTTTTTGCGGAATTTTGGTTAACTATATTTAGGAGACATCGGGCTTGTCTTCTCCATCCAGGGGACAATGATCCATAATCAGCGACTTTCAGATACAGAGACAAATAACCAACGTTATGTTTTTGGGGATAGACGACTAAATTCCTGCAAGAAATCGAATAAAAGAATCATCATAATCGAGAAATATCACTTATTAATTTACATTGACGAAAACATTTTAAATTATTTACCATTTGCATCTACCAACAATGAATTCATGAGAATAAATTCTTTTCTTTTGCAAAGACGAGAAATTCTTAATAGCACATGTGATTTTCTTAGCAGATGTGATCTTCCTAGCAGGTTGCTTTACCCATTAGTCGGAGAGAAGAAAAACCCTAGACACTCTTTTCGAATATATTTTTTTTAAAAAGGAAAACCTAGAACCCGACTTGAGTGCCCACTTACCAATACTTTTGTTTTAATAATTTAGCAATATAAGTTTAAAATTGATTGGTTAAAATAGTGAGAAATATGATTAACTTGGATTTATTTGTCAACGATTTGGGTCATGTTAGACTTAGAGCCTGAAATTTATTACCATCTTTTTAAATATTTACAAAAATAAAATTTATAAAGAAAAGTATGAATATTTTGAGAAAAAACAAAAGTATGAATAGTTTACATATATGATATGTAAAAGTTCCAATACATATATTTTCCTTATACATTCATATAATATATCTTATATATTAAAGCGGGAATACTTTCATTTACACTATGTTTTAAATTTTAGGATAAAATTTAACTTATGCTTCATAACAACCCTTGAAAATAGGTTCAGGTAGGTTTTGTTACAGATTTTAAAAGATTCAAATTTAATAACATTTAATAGATAAATCTCTAAAAAAACTAAATCTTAATAAAAACATATCGGTTACAAATTCAGTTATTAATTCTATTCTGGTTCGGGTTTATATTTGATTTTCCGGGTACATAGATTTACGATACATTCTAGTATTTTATCAAGTTTGGTTCACCTACTTTGGTATTTTTGTTATTTTAGTTTAAGAAATATTTAGATTTTTTTATATTCTGTATAGTGTTTGGTACAGTATAGATCGAGTTCGAGTTCAGGTATTTTTACATAAAAAATTAAAAATTTTAAAAAATTTAATAGAAAAACTAAAATTTGATTTTTGATTTGGTTTTAGTTCGGGTTTGGGTTTGGTTTTTCAAATACATAGATTTAGGACTCATTGGGGTATTTTGTCATATTTTTTCGGGTTCAGTTCTTCTGATTTGGGTTGATTTCGATTCGGTTTTTGGGTCTTTAAAACAATAGCTAGAAAACTATATTCAAAATATCAACACGGGTAAAAACAATCAAATCACACGCTATTGCGTGGGTATAATCCTAGTATATTATTAATTTATGAGATATATTTTTACTTATAAACTTTAATTACAAAAATGCATTGGTATGTCAGTACGTCACGGATACGATTGTTAGGTTTCTCTCGTATGGACTCTTTGGCATGTATTTGCCTTCACTATCGGAGCATATGTGGTATAAATACGCATTCTTCTCTTTATTCAACGAAACGCTGCGTACAAGGAGAAATTTAATGGCTACTACCCCGATTGTTTAGAGTATCTAGCTATGAGATCATGGGGTTGAATGGTATGTAACTTTTTTACGTTTTCACGTTTTGAAAACGTGATTCCGCCGAAAACATATTATTCATAACAACACGCACGGAATGAATAAAAATGAAAATTAAAAAGTATTTTTTAAATCTATCCTGCACGTTTTAGATTTTAACTAGTTTATGCAAAACTTGATTTATCTACTTAAGAGTAGTTTTTTGGCGTTTCAAAAAAATAAAAAATGCTATTTCTTTTTTTTTATACATTTTTACGAGATCTCTTAGTTCAGCTTCATCTTTATAATCACAAAGACACATTTATCATTACTACAGAATGATAAGAAGCAATACATGCTAAAATCTAGACTTTTAATATGAAGTCATTAACAGGAAGTGGAAGAGAGTTACGCTTACCTCGTCGGCAACAGCATATAAGAGTGCAATTTTACATGGAAGAAAGCAACAAACAGCAAGGCCAATAACGCAAGCCAGTGCAACACAAGAAACAACAAAAAAACAATAAAGAAAACATTGAAACCGAGAAAACTAATACACAGCCTGCAAGTGGAAACCACCAAGTATGTATGGAAAAATTGTTTTTTGGAGTGGAAGCTACTTCCATGCAAATGTTATTACACATTAGTTGGTTTTAACTTATTTGAATTTTTTATGGATTTTGGTTTAAAACACGAGCATTGGAAATTTTTAATATATATTTAATATTTATTTTCGTAATTTAGTAGTATTTATTTCATAATTCAGTTATTCAGCAAAAAAATATCATTCGTGTTTTAATCCGTTCATTTGTTTCATAATTCCGTTCAGTCTTATTCAGCTATTCTAATAAATCCGTTCATATGATTCCGCTAGCTATTTCATGATTCAGCTATTCAATTGACATATCATTCGAGCCCGATGTTTCTTCAACTAGCTTTGTAAAATGAGAGTTATTTTCACATTATTTAAGTTCAAGTTCTTATAATAACCTCACGTTTTGGTAGAGATCGCCTCAATTTTTTTCAGTTTTAACATATGATACTGTTAGTCAAGCTTGAATTTAGATCACTTGAATCGTAAGTTATCTAGAAGCTAGTTAGGTTAAGTTTTATATTTTAGGAGTTATCTAGGATATGATTAGTTCCTAATTAGAATAGGAAATCCAGTAAGAGTTATATATAAAGAGATATCGAATTGTGATATTCTTTAGAGATTCTTGAGAGTTTGAGAACTTTAGTTTTAGAGTTATATTTCTAAAGTTAACAAAAGAGAGTTATTCTTTTAATCATCTAGTTCTTGAGTTTTGGTTCTTCAGATACATGGCATTTAACAAGACTTCTCGTTACGATGTACTCTAAACAACAAGAATAAGTTGCTGTTTCATAGATTTATAAGTTTTTTTTATTAAAAATGAAAAGTTTCAAATAATATTTGGGAAACAAGTCAACAACGATTAAAAAGGACAAAAGAGTTTTATTTAGCCTAAACAGTGTTTTCAGAGGGACGTAATTGGTCATAAGCCACAGCTTTCTCTTTCTCAAGATCGGATTCCATATTGGACGAGTAAACTTTCGTTTTTTAACCCGATCCTCGAGTTCTCTGATGCGGGACTCACTAATTCTCTGCTTCTCCTTCTTCAAGTAAGCTTCATCCAACTCCTCTCGCAACCAACTCACTTTTTCAAGCCTGCTCTAGTAAGATCACAAAGCGTTCTGTCTGCTTTGTTTAGGTCTTCCCTTGAAAGAATCTTTGTCGACAGGCTCAATGTCTCCATTAGGTCGAGGACATCCATGTAAGAATCCTTGAGTTGTTGATTCTTCAAATCGAAATTTGAAGTGATATCTGGATGATTTTTAAACATTTCCCTGACTAGATTTTCCTGGGATATCAGATGAAATTATCTTCAATATTGATAGACAAGAAGAAACATTGTATTCTCAATTCCTCTTAAGAAGAAAGAGTTGAATAATGTGGTGCTTACTTGTGTAGGTAGAACCTGAAACCCTTTGACTTCAACAGTTTCTTCATCTTCGGACGATGTATCTTCACACGAAGAAAACCACTTGTCAGGCAAAAATTCACTAAATTCAAACGTAGACACTGATTATACGATGATAATCTCTCAGCTTTCAAGCATTAGTGATAGGATGAAGAAGAGATAAATCCAGACGATCACACATATAAAGAGTAATACTAGAACCACAAACCTTGACTCATCGTAACTTGATACTCTTTGGTATAAGTATAACCACAAATAAATTACTCTCTCTCCTTTACTTGTCATTCTAAAATATTTCACAACATATTAAGAAAATAAGTAAATTTTTTTTTCGTCAACATTGATTCAACAAGACCCGAGCCATAGCCTAAATGTCACCTCTAAAATTCTTTTTTAAGCTACTATAATGCATCAGGTAGAAATCGAACCCTGGTGCGCGAAGTCATTAGTTGGATCATCATAACCACCATACTGAGAGCAACTCAGCGAATTTAAGTAAATGTTTAGTTATGCCCTTACTTAACCATTAGAATTCCAAACTATTTAATATTTTATTTATTTAATTAGGAGTAAATAAGATAATTTTATATTAAAAGTTACATTCGAAAAAGTTTAACCTAGATAACAAATGGTACATTACTGATAATCAGGGTATTAAATCGCGGACACTAGTTTGGCTTTGATAGGGACTCTTCCTGTGACAAACTAGGTTCATAGATTATCATTGATTAGAAATATAAATTATGTTCATCACAATGCATTAAAGAAAAAATTATAGCAATTAGCAACATGGTAAATCCTAAAACTAAAACCCTAGATAATTTTTTCGAATATATCAAAAAAAAAAGAAAAAAGAAAACCACGAACCCGCATTCTCACTTTTGGATCAATATTTTTGATTTAATAATTTGGTAGTATTGCCAAAAAAATTAAGTTTAAAATTGATTGGTTAAATAATGAGAAATCTGATTAATTTGGATATGGGCATTGTTTTTTGGGTTTTGTTAGAGCCTGAAACTTATTAACATTTTTGTAACTAATATTTACAAAAATAAAATTTAAAATATATATAGAAAAAAAAACGAAATATAAACAAAAATATGAATATTTATATGTAAAAGTTCCAATATATATATATTCTTTATACATACATATAATATTTACAATATTAATTTCTGAGATATATTTTTGATATTAAAAGTGAACACATTGTTTTCGATTTCTGTTCTTTTCGAGAGGGTGTGTAATTTTATATTGTGTTAGACTTAAATTCAAGAGGTTTTGTGTACGAATATGAATTGCTTTCCCTCCTCCTCCAGGGTTCATTAATTAAAGCATGGGGCATTTTGGATTCCATTTTTGGGTCTTAGGATTAACTCTAGATTAATTCTTCTTTCTCTTCCATTCAATGTTGATGGCAAATGGCCTTTAGCCTAGTGGCAGGTGGTAAGTCCACTAAAAGTAAACATACTTGCACATCAGGAACTTGGCTAATAGACCGGCCAGCTGTTGCCCAACATTGACAAAAAACAATGTGGATGAGATTCTTCTTCACTCACTTTCTTATCTCGGCCAGATTCTTTACATTTCTTTCATCTCAGGTACTTCTTTTTCTTTTATATACAGACGATATCACCTCTCACATACAGACAATATCACGTTCAAACTGGCATAAACATGAAAATTCTACTTGCTCTATGATCAAATAACTTTGGACAAGTGAATTGGACCAAATCAAGTTTTTTGGAAAATAACTTTTATGTTACAATGGCATATCAAATAAGAAAATTACAGGGTCAACCCGAACAGGTTGCTTGGTTCATAAGTAGAGTAGAAATCAAAAATATCTCGACCCAAAATTAATTTTCTGAAACCAGGTAAGATAAAATAGAAAGACTGTTCTGAACATAATTATAACGTGATACAACAGAACAGATGTTAAAGAGTTTTATCACACCAAAACTACAAATAAACAGACAAGAACACAAAGTGACTAAGTACAATATAAAACATCATCAAATGAAAGAGGAGCTTTGACAGCCAATATATCTGCTTCGTCATTCTTCAGCTGAGTTTCCAGGTCCAAGCTTTTCTGTTTCAAAACTTTCAGCTCTTCTTTGATTTCTTGCATCCGAGTCTGGGCAGCCGCCACTTTCAACTTCTTATCCATCATCTCACCAAATTTCTTCTTCAACCAATCCAACTTAAATCGGGCAGCACTCATGAATCTGAGTGTGGCATATGCTTTGTCTATACCAGTTTTGTTGTCAGGCCATTGGCGTAGAGTTTCAATCAGACCAATTAGCAAACTCATGTAGCCTGTCCTAAGATTTGATTTCTTTAAGCGGAATTCAGATGCAATCTGTGGGTGTTTCTCAAACAAATGACTCAGAAATTCCACCTGAATGTGAAAACAAAGGATTTTACAGTTCGTAAACACAATGCTCTTGTTGCTCAAAGTTTTTACAAAAAGAAAGTTTGTAGCATTATTAATTCTCACCTGCGAGGGAGGAAGTTGAAACCCATTGAATTTTATGGTTTCCATTATTGTTAAGGTTTCTTCTGGAACATCGTCTATTCCTCCAATAACTTCAAGAACCTCAATCTCTGCAACAATCGGAAGTTCTCCATTTACCAGATATCCGTTATCTTTGGCAAAAAATTTCTTCAAGGTTAAAAGGTTTTTAGGAACCCATCGAGGAGACTGCTTATCAAACCAAATTTTTCTTTCTGTAAAATCACAAACATAACTTATGTAATCAATTGACAAAAAAAAAAAAAAAAAATTACTTATGTTATCAGTTCACGTACATCCAATAAAGCATTAAATGAACGATGCTTCTCTGGATTGAACAAGAATCTCACAACATGGTATAGAAAAAAGAACTTCAAAACTAAATAAGACCAAAACACCCAACATCAACACGCTTGAGCAACATACAGCTCCAGTCAAAAACAAGTCTTACACGATATCTATATAGAATGCCACACAAAACAATGAAGATCATTTAACTATATATAACTATAGAGACAAGAGCAGTGGGAAGATATATATATACATATATATATATATATAGAAGCACCAGTTTGTCTGAAACTTCTTACGGAATTTTGGTTCCCTATACTTAGGAGACATCGGGTGTGTCTTTTCCATCCAGGCGACAATGCTCCATGACCAGTGACTTCCAGACACAGAAACAAATAACGGCCGTTACTTCCTTTGCGACAGGCAAATAAACTCCTGCAAGAAAACGAATAAAAGAATCATCAACACTATATATCGAGGAGATCACTTTAATTTACATTGACGAAAACACTTTAAAATTCTTTACCATTTGCATCCACCAACAATGAATAGCTCAGAATAAGTTCTGTTCTTTCGCAAAGACGAGAAATTCTTGATAGCCCATGTGAATTTCTTCGCCGGCTGCTTCCTGATTGTTCTTGCAGAAAATGAAGAGAAGAAAAACCCTATAATGTTTTTTTTCGAGTTTATATTAAAAATAAATTGATATAAAAAGGAAAACCCAAAGTTTTTTTTTTTTTTTGTCAACACACATTAATAAGTCACCAAATAGGTGAAATGATGAGTTACACTTCGAAACCAATAGGTGACTTTCTAGAAGAATGAGCGAGAGCATCAGCCTTATGGTTTAGAGAGCGCGGGATTACATGAAGA
>OVAX01001934.1:0-36319 GCA_900406405.1 Lepidium africanum | reverse complement strand
GCAAAAGGTGCAGTTGTTTAGCCTTCAATCCTCACCTTCTGGTCCCATAGAACCATACATTAAGTGCTTATTAAATCAGATAGAGAGTAAGTCAGTATACCATAGATGTCGACAAGCTCTACCGTAGATCTTTTGGAATATATGGAAGCAGAGAAACGTTAAAATTTTTACATAAGCAAAAGATGATGCAAACATCTTGACCACCCGATCATTAGAAGAAGCGGAGCTATGGTTTCAATATAAGCATATACATATATATGTGTTTAATTTTCTTTTTTTTGTCATATATATGTGTTTGTCTATTTATAATTAGTAGTTGCTTACTATAAATTATTTTGTAATTTTAAAAATGTAACTATATTGTTAGAAATGTGTCTATATTTTCTTAGTTGTGTTATACAAAAAAATAAAATCTTATGCAATAAATATTATAATTTTTATCAAAATAAATAATATTAATTAAAATAGAAAAAAAATCTAAAACAATAAATAGATTAAAAAATTAAAAATTAAAAAACATTTTATCTAAAAGTAAAAACCACGAAGAAAAAGTTTGACTTTGTGATCCTATAAACTAATCTCACACTCATAAGATTTATTCATGTCGTAGCGGCGCCAAAAATTGTTGTACTTTACGAATGATAAAAATAATTGGTGTTATGAGAAAAGTTATGAGATAAGTCTTAGATAGAAGTTGTTTGATATAATTTTCTTATTGATTAGGAGTGAATTTTTAAAATAGATAACGATTAGAAATATTTTTTGTATGATATACCCTAAATATTAGAAATTACTTAATATATGGTGTTATATTTATTTAGAAATATTAGGAATATCACTTATTATAATTAATTTTTTATATGTAATGCTTTTAGTATTTCCATGTTCAAAAAGTTTTTCAAATTTGGAAACTATTTCGTTCTTCACAATATAGTGTATTTTATCACCCTAAAAGATATATCAATTAATTATAAAATATTTTTAATCTTATTCAAATGAGTAAATTTTTAGTAACATACCTTAGAATCACAAAGAACTTGTCAATGGTTTATCCATGTTTTTAGTGTATTTCTTTCAGAGTTTTAGAATTTTAACTTTAATCTTCCAAGTTTCTTTGCAAGGTTTCAACGAAGAAATTTCTGAGAAATGCATGATTAATATAAAAAAATTTGAGAGAAAAAAGACAGCTAAATTCGTTGAGAGTAAAAAAGAGATAGAACTCGTTGGTGTTATAAAATATGTCTTGGGATGCTTCTTAAATAGATTTCGGTTAATATTTTTTCTATTAGAATTAGGAATATGTTTTGTTTGATTTTCCCTACATATAGGGGATTAGAAATTGGAATATCTCAATACAATATCTTTTGGTTGTTTTATATTATGTTGTCCAATATAAACAAACAAACCAATTTAAACAAAGAATGAAAAATTAATATTTTCGATCGATAATAATAATATATTATTTTTAAATCTGACCAAAAAATAGTATTATTTTTAAAAAATTATTTACTTACCTATTATATAGATATCCTTAAGTCGTCATTCTAGTAATTTAGGGTAATCAACCAAATTTAATCCAAAAACAGAATCTGGTAGAGAATATGTTGGCTTAATTGTGGTTGTGTACATGAAAGAGGCCTTGAAGTTATGAGTAGAAGTACGGTAAGTTGCAATCGCAGGAGAAACTTGTAGGTTTGTAATGATTCTAGTACTTCCTTGTTCAAGAAGTTTGAATTTAGAAACTAGTTCATTCTTCACATTACAATGAATTTTATCAGCCTAAAATATATATCAATTGATTAGATCATATATTAAATCATTATAAAAGTATTCACATAAATAAATTTTTAACAACATACATTAAAATCACAAAAAACTATATCAATTGTTTGACCATGTTCTTTAGTGTATATTTTTCAGAGTTTTAGAATTTTAACTTTAATCTTCCAAGTTTATTTGCTGGGTTTCAATGAAAAAATTTCAGAGAAAGACATGATGAAGAAAAGAAAAATCGAGAGAAAAAGGTGGTAAATTGTTGGTGGTAATATTGTTGGTGTTGTTAAATTTGTCCCGAATACTTATTATATAAATTTTTTCATATTAGGATTAAGAATATCTTTTGTTTGTTTTTTTCTGAATATAAGGTATTTGGTTAATCATTGAATTAATATTTATATCATATTTAACAAACGAAATCTGTTTAATTAAGGATCTTATCATAATCTTAACAAAATTATTTTGTTAGAACAACTTAGAAAAAACATAGTCAAATTGTGGTTTATAAATTCAATCAATCAACTTATGGTTCAAATTCAAATACGACCAATCAAATATGACCAATTGCTACAAAAAGACAAAGATACAACCGAATCATGTGACAAATTATCTAATCAAATTTTATTTAGAAAAATTATTTATCTAATACAAATCGACCAATCATGGATTTTAAATCTCTAATATATTATTATAAATTATACGAATAATTCAACGCTACACTTTTATTATAATAGAAAATGATGAATAAGACAAAAATGTGGTAAATCATTGGTGGTAATATTGTTGATGTTGATAAATTTGTCCTGGATATTTATTATACAGACATCCATTAAAAAATTTGTTCTATTAGGATTAGAAAAATCTTTTGTTTGATTTTCCCTAAATATAAGGTATTTAGTTAATCATTGAATTAATGTTCTTATCATATTTAACAGATAAAATCTGTTTAATTAAAGCTCTTATCATAATCTCTACAAACTTATTTTGATAAAATAATTCAGAAAAAACGTAGTCAATTATCATAAACTTTACAAATTTATTTTGTTAAAACAACTCTGAAAAAACGTAGTCAAAGTATGGTTTTAAAATTCAACCAATCAACTTATGGTTCAAATTCAAATACGACCAATCAAATCAATAATAATTTATTGGTATAAAAAGACAAAATTATAACCGAATCATGTGACAAATTATCTAAACAAATTTTATTCAAACAAATTAATTATCNTTATCTAAACAAATTTTATTCAAACAAATTAATTATCTAATACAAATCGACCAATCATAGATTTTAAATCTCTATTATATTATTATAAATTATACGGATAATTCAACACTACGGTTTATTATAATAGAGAATGAGGAAGAAAAGAAAAAATCGAGAGAAAATTGTGGTAAATCGTTGGTGGTAATATTGTTGGTGTTGTTAAATCTGTGCCGGATGTTTATCATATAGATTTCTATTAAAAATTTTGTTCTATTAGGATTAAGAATATCTTTTAATTGATTTTTCTTAAATATAAGGTTTTTGGTTAATTATTGAATTAATGTTCTTATCATATTTAACAAACAAAATCTGTTTAATTAACGATCTTATCATAATCTTTACAAATTTATTTTATTAAAAAAAACTCAGAAAAAACATAGTCAAATTATGGTTTTAAAATTCAACCAATCAAATTATGATTCAACTTCAAATATGACCAATCAAATATGTCCAATAAAATCAGTAATAATTTATTGCTACAAAAAACAAAGATATAACCAAATCATGTGAAAAATTATCAAAACAAATTTTATTCAGATAAATTAATTATCTCATACAAATCGACCAATCAAAGATTTTAAGTCTCTTTTATATTATTATAAATTATACGGATAATTCAGCGCTACTGTTTTATTGTAATAGATATTTATATTAATTTATATATTTAATATACTTAAAATCAATTAATGATTATCGATGTTGTCACGAAATATATTTTTCGATCTTTGTTTATTTAGATTTTGATACATTATAATTTTTGTGTATAAATTTATTTGACGCATTTCATTTACATTTTTAGACTCGTGTTCATTTAGAGTTTTAAATTTATGGTTTGTTCCTTATGTTTATTGCAATTTTTGTTTTGTTTTTAATCTTTATTTTTTCTTTTATGATATGTTTAATCTATATGTTTTTAATTGTTAATATGTCTTTAATCTTTATTTTTCTTTTATTAAAATTTTAGACCTAAATTCATTTATGTTTTTATACCGGTGTTCATTTAATGTTTTATATGAAAAATCAATATACATTTGTATTTTATTTTTCTTTATTTATAATATTTTTATGTGATATTTATTTTCCTTTATTTCATGGTTTGAATTATATGTAAATTTATTATTTTATATATTTAATACACTTAAAATCAATTAATGATTATTGATGTTGTCATGAAATATATTTTTTGATTTTTGTTTATTTAGGTTTTGACATTATAATTTTTGTATACAAATTTTTCCGACTCATTTTATTTTAAATTTTACACTCATATTCATTTAAATTTTTAGACCTGAATTCATTTACATTTTTAGTCACATGTTCATTTAGGGTTTTAAATTTAAAGGTTTGTTCATTTGACATAAATTTATAATGTTTAGTAATCATGAGATAAAAAACCTAATATATCCAAAATTTAAATTAAATAAATCTATTTTTAGATAACTTAAATCAGTTTTAGATATTTTTAATTAAGAATATTTATTTAAGGATTTCAATTAGAACATCAACATCGATTATTAAGGATTGGTTTCATTTTACTAATACATCTTACTTTAAATTTTTCAATTAAAAGAATGATTCATATATGGAAATATTTTATATTTGATAGTTATAGACTTCAAATATTATCAATGAATATGTTAAAAAAAGTAAATTCATTTCTTGGACCATACTCAAGTTTGTTTCTAAATCGGTTAGGAAACAATATTTTAAAATTTAAATAAAGATAAGTAATAACTTACTTAACATATTCTTTTAAATTGTAATGTGTTGAATACTGAAAAAAATTACTGATTTAATATTTTCTTAATTATTCAAATGGTTAGAATCATTGAAAAATTTAAGTATCAAAATAAAAGGTGTTGTCGTAAAAGTTTATCATTTTATCATAATGTAGATATATTATATAAGTTTCATTGATGATATATAATTGGGATATAAAAAAAGTAACTAAATTTATCAATTCTTAAAATCGTGGTAAGTAAAAAATAGTAATTAATTTTACATATGAAAATATAAATCTCCAAAAAAATACAAGCAAGATTTTGAGTACTCAATTTCTTATTTGAATTTATCCCCGAAGAAACGTCGTTAGCTTCCTCTTCAATTTTGTTCTTCCACCATCAGTTGAGCTAATATCTCGACACAACACCTAATTCTGGACATTGATTGGAAAGTGATTATTGTCTATGCATGATATTATAACCATTAGTTAGAGTGGTTATTCTTATAAGTCTTGCAATATCTATTTTAGTGCACTTAAATTATTTGAGAATTTAGAAATCCAACATAAACGTCCTCCAAACCTTGTGTATGGTCACAATGATGATAAGTTACTCGAATGCCTAAATAGTAGATCTCAAATTTAGTTATGTTGTTACCTGTCAAAACTATGGACATCAGAAGCAAGTTGGAGACAGGAGAGCGACTGACATCCTGAACCTCATGATTAAGCAAGTCTTTTTTCCATCCTTGCTGCTGAATGGATTCCAGTGAAATTGTTCCATGAATTGGTTGTTTCTGTGATGCAAGGCTCATTTTTAGTATCCAATTCTGTAGCAATCCCTCTCTTCGTGTAGCATACATTGATGAGGTTGAGGGAGGAGGAGGGAAACAGTTCTACTCGGTTCTTATCAAGGCGGTTAATAATCTTGAGCAGGTATTTTTACTATATGAAAGCTTAGCAGATTAGCTATAAAGTATGTCCTATTAAAAACCCCCTGGATTTTGAACTTTGTATCTATTACTTTTCAAAGGAAATATATCGGATAAAATTGCCTGGTTCAGCAAAAATAGGGGAGGGAAAACCTGAAAATCAAAACCATGCTCTCATTTTTGCAAGAGGAGAAGCTCTCCAGGCTATTGACATGAACCAGGTAAAGTAATATTCCCCAAACAGCAGTTGCAACAAGAGAAACATATTGCACTCTTCCTTGTTCGAAGAATGTTACTGACCATAGTTTCTAATTTAACAGGACCATTACTTGGAGGAAGCACTGAAAATGAGGAACCTGCTAGAAGAGTTCAGTGAAGACCATGGAGTACATGTTCCTACTATTCTTAGTTTAAGAGAACATATTTTTACTGGCAGGTATTTTTATTTTTGTTGTTTTCCTCTTAGTGAACTTCCTTCTTTTCCCCAGCTAGTTTTTATATGTATTTTGCTACGGCATGTGCTTGCAGTGTTTCTTCGCTAAGTTGGTTTATGTCAAATCAAGAAACGAGTTTCGTGACCATTGTTCAGCGAGTCCTGGCAAATCCCCTGAAGTATGTTTTCTTTCTATAATCTAACACATAATAGCTCAATGCAAAACATGAAAAACTCTCAGTGTCATGTGTGATGAGTTCTATAACTAAAATATAAGTAGCTATCAAAGATGTGATTCACTTTTAACATCATTAAACTAACATAAGCATCATGGATATATCATGTCAGGGTCCGGTTTCACTACGGTCACCCTGATGTCTTTGATAAAGTCTTCCACATCACTCAGGGTGGCATCAGCAAAGCATCACGTGGCATAAACCTCCGCGAAGATATCTTTGCAGGTTACTTTCTGGAACTTATTTTCTTCATAATTTACTTATGAATGATTCATTTTATGTATATATAGGTTTCAACTCAACTCTGAGGCGTGGTAATGTCACTCATCATGAGTACATCCAAGTAGGGAAAGGAAGAGATGTTGGTTTAAACCAAATTTCTCTTTTTGAAGCCAAAGTTGCTTGTGGTAATGGGGAGCAAACATTGAGTAGGGATGTCTACAGACTTGGACAGAACTTGGATTTTTTCCGAATGATGTCTTGTTACATCACAACAATAGGCTACTATGTCAGCTCGATGGTAACTTCTGATCTTCTAATGTCGAACTGAGTGTACTATAGAGTAATAATTTTCGTAATATACTGAGTTATTCTCTGTGTTGCAGATTGTTGTCCTCACCATTTATGCATTTATATCTGTATGCAGGGACTAATAGTGATACGTTGCTCATAGCAACAATGTCGGCACAATCTTTAGTACAATTTGGACTATTGTTAACTCTTCCAATGTTTATGGAAACTGGACTGGAGAGAGGATTCAGAACTGCATTGTGGGATTTGATCATCATGCAAATTCATTTAGCACCGCTGTTCTTCATCTTCTCACTTGGTACTAGAGTTCACAGTTATGGACGAACGATTTTGCATGGGGGAGCAAAGTACAAAGCAACAGGGCGTGGCTTTGTGGTGAAGCATGAAAGTTTTGCTGAAAACTACCGAATGTACTCCCGAAGCCATTTTGTAAAAGCAATTGAGTTGCTGGTGCTGATGATATGCTACATGATTTATGGGACAACAACAGAGGACTTATTAGTGTTTAAACTTGTGATGGGATCAACGTGGCTTCTTATAATATCTTGGTTATACTCCCCGTTTATTTTCAATCCTTCGGGATTCGAAATGGCAGAAAATAATTGAAGATTGGGATGACTGGAACAAGTGGATTACCAACAGAGCTATTGGAGCTCCAGCAAACAGGAGCTGGGAAACCTGGTGTAAAGAAGAACAAGAACATTTTTCTCACTCACGGTTTACTGTAACGTTTTGGGAGGTTTTTCTTTCACTCAGATATTTCATTTTCCAATATGGAATCGTTTATCAGTTGCACATGGTGAAGAACAGCCGAATTGGAAAAGAATTAAGCGTACTCGTTTATCTACTCTCCTGGATCGTTATAGTTGCTGCTGTCTTTATGCTCAAGTTTGTGTTGATTGTGAGATCAAAATATCGAACTGAGTTCAATCTTCTATACAGAATTATAAATATGGTACTCTTCATGGGACTAATAGGTATAATGGGAGTTCTAAACCTAATGTTGGAACTAACAGTAGGAGACATTTTACAATGTCTTTTGGCATATATTGCTACTGGATGGGGTTTACTTCAAGTGTCACTGGTATGGAGCCAAAAAATGAAGGCTTTAGGTTTGTGTATTTGTATTTGTATGCTGCAGCTAAAGAAAATTAGTCCCAGAATGAGCTACAGGTCTCAACAATTGAGCTAGTCCCAGAATGTATTTGCTGATATCTTCTTTGCCCAGCTGGTTTATAGATACAACTAAAAGCGGGATGTTTGTCATTCGTGAAAACAATACTTTTTAATTGAATTCTGGATACAAAACACCCACACGACTTTAATTCTCAATTGGTGATGGTTTGATTGACATTGGGTCCAGCTATGTAATGCTTAGTTGAGTAAATAGAGCAATTACACGATTTTAGATCAGTTTTGGTTTGGATGAATTGGTCAGACTCCTCTTTTGGACATGCCTAACCACCAGAATGGACTAATCAAATAAACTGTCCTTCCACGCAATTTTAGGTGTTTTTCTTAGTATTTTAAGTTGGTTATTTTTCTTCCAAGGAACATACTATAAAAAATAGTGTTAATTAGTGTTTTGAAAGTCGACAAAAAAAGATAAAACGAGTGTTTTGAAAATTTGCCCTGACCAGCCAATCCGATCTGTTCAGCCGGGAGTCATAACTAAAACTGGTTTGAGTTGAAATCAAACTCAAATTTATATTATATCGTTAAAAACGGTAAAAAAATAGACCAATTGATTGATAACTGAAGAGGTCGGTCTATTTTCAAAGGAAAGAACGTATGTTTTCTAGAGACAAAGAGAAAACATATGGCAAAACCCAAGCTCATGTGTATTTTTTCTTTTCTTTACTTTTCTTCTCTTGCTTTAAATAAAGAATTTATACACTGAAGTGAGACTACTTACTATACAAGACATTTCAATGTAAAAACTCCAAATCAAGTTGACAGAGGGTCATAGGAGAAGAGCCGTCTTTGTTCATCAGTGGGGTTTCTCAGCAATCTGCAGAATATAAAAGTGGCTGCAACAACTGATAAGAGAGACAAAACCGCAAGAAACCCGAAATGGGAAGCGTCATTTGCGGCTATGGCTACACCGAGCATCAGAGATTCAGCTAGACTTGCCACTGAGATCTCAGTCGCACCGATGAGGTTAGCCTTGGATGATGGAATTCCGGTTTGAAGAATCTGAGCTCCCACAACGCCATAAGACATGTGACCAAGCCTCGATAATACGGATTTTTTGAATTGTATTTAATATGTTGCCCAGGTTTTATTCTGTATATAGAATATTTTTTGTGTTTGAAAAGTTTGTTTTCAAGTGTTGGTCTTTACTGTATATCCGTTTTTTGAATCATAAAGTAGACGTTCTTGCCTGATGTGCAAGAAAAGTATTTCGTGATCATCAATTTGTAAACTCTTATCAGTGATTATGGGTGTTTAAATTATTAATATAGAATGAGTGACAAAAAAATAACATTTTAAGAACACATATATAAAAATTATAACTTAAATTAATATTTACATATCAAATTATAATTCATTTGCAGTGATCTAGGCAAATACATTTTCTAATTGTATTTTTAGAAAAATCAAATATTACTTTATTTTATAGTTGGTATGAGATAAATATATGTGATTATTTTTATTTTCTAATTATAAATGGAGATAATTATTTACAATCTCTTTTGTGTTAGGATTAGGCAAAGAGATAAATATTTTATGGTACATATAAATATTGAAAAAATATATTTTTTCCAATATATAAAATACTGCAAAATTTAGAATTGTTGAATTTGACACGTGGAATCATCCTGTTAATGAGTAACTTTTATCTGTGATTATGGATGTTTAAATTATTAATATAGAATGAGTGACACAAAAAGAATAACATTTTTAAAAAACATATATAAAAATTAAACTTAAACTAATATTTACATTTCAAGTTATAATTTATTTGCATTCATATAGGAAAATATATTATTTAATTATATTATTTAGAAAATCGAATATGATTTTATTTTATATTCAGTATGAGATCAATATTTGTGATTATTTTTATTTTATAATTATAAACGGAGATAATTATTTACATTAGGATTGTAAAAATAGAAAAATATTCCATGGTATATATAAATATTAAAGAAAAATATGTTTTCAAATAAATAAAATACTGTAAAATTTAGGATCATTATATTTGACACATCGAAGAATTATGTTAATGAGTAACTTTGAGATCCAACTTTTATACAATAAGATATGAGATAAATATTTGTGATTATTTTTTATTTTATGATTATAAATAAAAATAATAATCTACAATCCTTTTATTTCAGGATTATAAATAGAGATAAATATTTTGTGATAAATATAAATATTTAAAAAAAATTTATTTTTTTAAAAAACTACTGCTAAATTTAGGATCGTTAGATTTAACACGTGCAAGAATCGTGTTAATGGGTAACGTTGAGAACCAACTTCATATAATAAGATTTGATTTTATATTTTCTAATAAAATATAAATACAGAATTATTTATTATCGTTGGATATGACATGTAGAACAATCTCGTTGATTTGTAACTTTTGAAACCCAACTTTAAGAAAATATAAATACAGAGTAATTTTTGATTGTTGGATTTGATACGTGGAACAATCACGCTGATTTGTAACTTTTGAAACTCAATTTTATATAATAGGATTTAGTATATTTGAAAACTCAACTTTATATAATAGGATTAGAATTAGATTTTTTCTTTTTAAAATAAAATGTAAATATAGAATAATTTTTTATCTTTTGATTTGACATGTGAAATAATCCCGTTGATTAATAACTTTTGAAACACAACTTTATATAACATGATAATAAGATCTCATGCTAATAATAGTAAAATAAAATTCTAATACATTAAATTTAAAGTGTTTACCTTTTTTGTTTGTTTGTCTTGATTGTGTTGGATGTAAGCAAAAGAGAAAGAATTAAATTGGAGATTGCTTGAATAGTTGGAGAGCATTGAAGAAATTGTTTATGTGTTTATGTATGTATACAAATTCCTTTTTAGTTTAGGACAATGTATACAAATAAATATTTAGGATTATGATCAGATATATATATCTTATTATATTGGGATTTCTTTATATATATATATATATATAAATTTAATATAATATTTTTCTTTATATAATAAGATTAGTAATGAATTTTCCTTTTTGTTAGAATTAATTTTTTCAACAATTATTAGATTAGGATTTCTTTATAGATTGATATTATTCATAATATCATATATTATATATACTTAGTGAGTTTCTCGCACATACGTGCAGACATAAATATGTTTAATTTAATTACCAAATATTTAATAATCAATATTGTTTGAGGTGGATCTGAGATCCTACTTCGGTCCACGGGAAATAATGGGTTGAACACCAAGTATTGAACTCGGTAGAATTATCGAAACCCCAATTCGGATATTTTCATCAACTCGGAAGAATTCCTTCTTGGAAAGGCACTAAGGTTGAAAGAAGTCGGATGACACGTCAGCGAAACAAAGAAACGGAAATTTTCCTATTCCGACATGGAAAATTTCCGAAAATCTAGCAAGAATCTTCTAGATAAGACCTTATCCAGGAATTTGTATATTTTTCTTTATTCAATATACTTTGTAACCGCCTCTATGATCAATAAATAGATGAGGGGATCCTTCAAACAAAGGATCGACTTTTTGAGACACACACCTTTTAAGCTATTAAAATCCTACTCAGCAATCATCTTATTTTTCTGGAGCACTTGAATTCTTTCTCTCAAAATCACTTTACAAGAGTCCTTGCCTTTCCTTCCCTCTTGAAATTAGAACCTCGGATGTAGCTCCTTTGTACTAGATCCGGTTCAAACAAATATTACATAAAAAATACTAAAGATAAAATCAATATAACATGTAAAAAATAAATCTCCATAAACAAAATTTCTAAGATCTAATTATCAATTTTATACAAAAATATTTTAAATAATTACTTTAATTAACCTCTCATTTAAAAAATCATATTATGCATATGATTATGTTGTAAAAACATTTTTAAATAATTTCATGGTTTTTGAATAACTAAAAAATTTATTATCAAAATTTGAAAATACATATTATTTAATCTACATGCAATTTTAATAATAATTTCTTTGTATATCAAAATCAACTCAATTAATTTGAATGATCTTCATACTCTCATAATTTTCACCCTCATAGATTATTAAAATATACAGAAAAGTTAAATGATCATCATGTATTAATTGATAAACTCCTCAGATATTTTTTCCATCCCCTAATATAATATTTCATAAGTAGATGTGTAAAGTATTAAAAATGTGTATTTATCTTTCTCGTATTATAATTTAAATAATTGAAAATAACATTAAATCAAAACCGAAAAAACAAATATTTTCTTATCTAATTTTTGAGTTTTTAAAACTTAAAAGAAAACTATATTTCTTTTAAAACAAAAAAATTAGTTAAATTAAATTAAAACAAAATAAATTTAATCTGTAAATTAAAAAAGTTATTGGTAATTTATGTAATTATTAATATTACTAGATGATGTCTCGTGCTATGCACAAGTTTGGTTTTCACATGATATTTATTAATTATATATATATATATATTTGATATATATACTAAAAATTAATCTATAATTTATAGTGATGATCAGTGTTGTACACAAAATATATTTTTTGATATTTGTTGATTGAGGTTTTGATGCATTACAATTTTCGTATATAAACTTCTTTAACTTGTGTCATTTACGTTTTTAGACACATATTCAATTTTTTTTTAGACTTGTATTTAATTAAGGTTCTTGACCAGCATTCATTTAAGGTTTTAAACTCGTATTCATTTAGACATATAGTTTCATGTTAATTTAGATATGCAGACATGTAATTATTTAGGTAAACATGAGTAATTGTTCATTTAGTAATATAAATTGTACTTAATTATTCTAATTTTTAATCTTTAATACATTTTTAAAAATTTAATATATTTTAAATATATATATTTTAAATTTAATGTTAGCAATATATAGTTTTTAATGTTTTTTTATTTCATCTTATTAACAGTTTGTTATTTATTAAATATTAAATTACATAATTTTATCATTATTATATATTACCTATACAATATATCTATTTGTATTAGCACTTAAACATATATAAATACATATTATATATTTAGACCAAAGAAATACATAATATATTATTATGTGATGATATAAAAGTAAGAGATTCGTATATAAATTAATATTTATTATTTTATGTGAATTATAAAATATTTTCAATTAAATAAATTCAAAAAATATCCTATAATTTAAAATATAAATGAATCCGTTTGAAAAAGATGAAATAAAAATTTTGTCATTTTCAAACACACAAAATCGCCAAGAAGAAGGTGGTGTAGTTGGCTTGCCCCTGATCTAGCTCGGCACCAGGTGGGGGTTCAAATCCCGCTAGTTCCAGTGGGAGAAATTTGGCTATGGATCGGGCCTTTGTCAATAACATTAGTAGAAAGAATGAGTAAGGTTGACAAAAAATACACACACAAATCTACTATATAAAAATTTAAATTATACACATAACTAATATAAATTACCAGAATATAGGTTTTTATGCTAAAACAATAATTTTGCTCTTGATAGTCGTATGATATTATGTTTTTATAAAAAAAGGAACATATGAATATTCCTATTTTTATTTCAAATCTTAATTGGTTAGAGACTCATTTTTAAACCAACAAAAATCAAATCTTAATTGGTTAGATATGCTTTTAAACCAACAAAAATAAAAGCTTATTTGGTTAAAGTTTCATTTTTTTAAAACGAAATTCAAATCTTAATTGGTTAAAGACTCCGTTTTAAATCAAAAAAAGTTAAATCTTACTTGGTGAAAGTTTACTTTTTAATTATATATTTTTATTGAAATCAAATAAAAACAAATAATTAGTTGTAAAAATAATCTTATCTAAACAAAAAAAAATTAATTAGTTAAAATAAATCGACCAATCAAAACAAATCAAGGGATTTAAAATCTTTATTATATTACTACAAAGATACGGAAAATCTTATTGCTACGGTTTTATTATAATAGAGATAGAGTTAAAGCTGAAAACATTAAAATTGGTGAAAATGAAAAACGAAAATATGAAAAACTAAGTACATTCTATTAGGATTAGGAGAATTTTTTTAATAGATATTTATTAGGATTAGGAATATAATCATTGTATGACAATACCCTAAATAATCTTGTGATTGTGTATTGATGTTATTTAAAGTTATATGGAGTTTGTTAGATGCTTAAACATTAAGTAATGTTATTTAACCTTAGTTTAAGAGATCATAGGCAAGTTATATTAATTTAACATTGTATTCAAGAGATTAGAATTATAATATATTAATGATTTGTACTAAAAGATAATTTCAAAAATATATATATATAGTCGAGAATGTTAAGTTTATTGGTGTTACGATTAGTTAGATTACAAAAACTAATATTTAATCTAGATAATAATAATTAACTAATCAGTTATAGAATTCTATCAGTATATAATTATGTAACAAATATTATGGGACAATATTTCCTAATAACAATACGATCTAGTCTAAAACA
This sequence comes from Lepidium africanum, assembly GCA_900406405.1. Taxonomy (NCBI): domain Eukaryota; kingdom Viridiplantae; phylum Streptophyta; class Magnoliopsida; order Brassicales; family Brassicaceae; genus Lepidium; species Lepidium africanum. Next base: position 21,772 of record OVAX01001934.1, on the reverse strand, counting down.
GACAATATAACACAGTATTTAAGTTAATGCTACACCTTTATTATATATAGAGATGAAAAACTAAGATTAAATCAAAATAAATACAGTAATAATTTTAGATTTTATAATATCTTAGAAAATCTATGTTATTATCTTTATATCAAAAAAATTGTAATTAACTAATATTAAAATAAACTAAACTTTAATATTACGGGTAAATTTGTAATTTAATGTTATGACAACTCTGTAATCAACTACATTAAAATTAAACGTGGTGTTGACACGTAAGTTTTTTATTAAAATCATTTATCTAACAATATATATATATATATATATATATTTGGTTTCTTATAAGAAATAATTTTAAGAAATACTTTTTCCCTTGTACCCTTTTGCAAAAATGACTCTGTTTTACAATTTATAACGCTTTATAAGAGATTTTATAAAACTTTATAAATAATATATTTATAAGTTGTCTTATAAAATCTTACAAAGATTTATAAGATAACTTATAAAATTGTATAAAATCAAAAGAATAATAACAAATCAAATCAAATACTCAACATTCTAGGGTCTAATACGAAAACTATATTTAGTTTAAGGAAAACTAAGTTTAACTTTCCTTTGGGTTCCATCAAGTTTTATACAATAACTTATAAATTAATTTTTTATAAAGTTTTATAAGATAACTTATAAATTTACTATTTATAAGGTTTTCTAAGATAACTTTGGTGGAATAAAACTTTATAAATTTTATAAGCTCTTGTAAAGCCTTATAAATCTTACAAGCTCTATTATAAAGCCTTATATATTTTGTAAGCTCTCTAATAAATCCTTATAAATTTTATAAGCTCTCTTATAAAATCTTATAAATTTTATAAGTTTTCTTATAAGAAATTTTATAAACTCTCTTATAAAACCTTATAAAACTTTTTTGTAAAGGTTTTGAGATAAAAAAAATTTGGCGGAAAATAATTTTCGTAAAAAAAAAAATTTGGCGTGGAAAAAAACTTTTGACGGGAAAATATTTTGGCGGGAAAACATTTTGGTGGAAAAAAAAGTTGAAAAACATTTAAAAATATAAACATAATAATCTAACTGTATTGTTTGAGCAGGATTTAACACAAGAGTTCTAAATGATAATCAAATCTCTTATAAAAAGAAATATATAAGTATTCTTATTTTAAGGAGACAAAAAAAAAAGAGTAAAGAGTTGTTTTTATTCGATAATATAATTTGTATGAGTTGTGTATAGAATTCTCCATGTCCTCTCTTTGGAGGTAGTCTCCTCTATTTATAGATGAATAGAGGAGGTTTAGACCTAGATTACAATATAATATTTCCTTTTCCTAATAGGAAGATTAACATTTTCTAAAAGATATTTCTAGATTCTTGGAAATATTTCATATTTGAGAATATGGAAAACTTCTTATCTTCTTGATTTCCCTTGCCGAGGTTCGAAATGAACTTTGGGCCGAGGACTAAGATAAGTTTTGGACCTAAGAATATATACTAACAAATAGGCTTCTTGTTGGTGCAGACCGAATGTTTCATTAAATACCTTAGTGAAAAAACTCATTTGGAACAAAACCCACTAAAGGAAAAAGAGTGCATTTAGACTTCATGCTCATATGCTAGTCTTCTTGAATACTTCATTAAAGACATGTTGAAGAACTTCATTCTTGATTGAATCATGAAAACAGCCGAATTAGATTTATGTCGGAGGTGAAACTCATCTCCAACAGGTATTACGATTATTTTTCCATAACTAAATATCATTTTTGAAAATTTCCAGCAATAATAGAAATGTCTTCCATTAAAAGGTTCCCCTTCAATAAATGTTGTCGACACAAAAAATTTTTGGTACATATTTATATTAATAAAATAATTTCATTTGTGGAACCTTCGTGATACACGTGAGTCAAGAGATTGATTAGAGGTAATGAAATGTTAACTCTGAATGAGTGGTCTAAATTTGATACGTTTTGATTACGTTTTAGGTTTTAAATGGTCCACGTTTGAAAACTTTAATTAATTATTAACGTACTAATAATGGAGTAATAACTTTATTACAAAAACCAAACAAGACATTATCAGATTGACACAATCGTTTTTACATTATATAAAACATTAAGTCATCAATAATACACAATCCAAAACAATATGAAATGAAAGCCCTTAAAACTGCATCCTCGTAATGCAGACGGCAACGTATGAGACAAACAGTAGATCGAGCTGTTCCTGATAAAATTAATAACAAAAAATTGGTTAATAGATTCTTAAAATAAAATAAAATAAAGTAAACATATATCAGAATTCAAATAGGTGACAACAACAGAGAGACAAATTATTTTTATTTTTTCGCAATGACCCTAATTTTTTTTCGATTTTCTTATTGATGAATAGTCAAAGTAAGGTTTACTGATCGTTTCGTCAGAAAATGCGATTAATTTGTGATCTGCCAATTAACCACCAATCAAGCTAAAAATAATCTTAGATTTAGTTTATTTTGGGCACCAAAAAATAGCTAATCTTTTTTAAGAAGATATTATAAAACTTACTAATAAATTTTTATTTTAGTTTTTTCCTTTTGATTAATTTTGTTCCAGAGCCTAATTAAACATAAACTTAATCAAAGATTATGATTAATCGATATGAATTTTGCTTCTAAGGTTACTCGATCAGAAACAATCTAAAGAGAAAGAGAGAGCTTACATAGTGATGTGATTAACAGAAAAGAGAGAGAGACTACTTCTTGGTGATGATATAAATAGCATATATGATCCCTGGAATGTATCCTAAGAATGTTAATGCCAAACATATCCAAAACTCCACCTGCAATTTTTTATTTATTTAATCACCAAAGTCTTAGTAAAAACTAGAATATCTAATATAAAATAAAGAGAAACACACTTTGCAGCCAAATTTGAGGAAAACGCCGAGTGGAGGCAAGAGAATAGCAAGCAGAATATCTATGCAGGTCGATGTACTTCCTTCGTCCGCCATTTTCTTATATGTTTCTTCAAACTCTTTTAATTTCTTAAAGATATAATATATACTTTTTAGATTAGGTCTTCATCATCCTCTTCATTCGATCTCACTATATATATAGACTTACCTACTTTGGGATTTAAGATAACTCATGAATTACGTGGAGCTCAATATGTTTTCCACGTGGAAAGATTATACGTTAATTATGATTATGATTTATGAATAATATTAACTTCTATATGACTATATGATGTCTATCGTTTAAGATTCAAACACAGTGTACGCAATATTGTTTCATCAAGCTTAAAGTTTAGTTCTATTCCAACTTTATGAAGAAATTTGTTTCGGAAATGATTTTTATTAATTAATAAAAAAAATTGTTAGAGTTCTTGATTTTTACGATTTTAAATTATATTCATACGAAAAAAATACTATAAAGAAGATGATTGTGCGTTTATAATGTTAATGCATTTCTTATCAAATGTATCAATGTGTCCATAACTAACATTAAAAAAATTTAAGATTTCAATTGTTTTTATTTTATTTTTTATTTTTTGTCAACATTGGACTACAACCACTACAAAAAAATTGGTGTATTGTGACAAATTTTGTGACAAAAAATATTTGTTACAATTTATGACATAATTAGCGTAATTTTGTTAGTAATTGTAACTATCTCAAACTCGTAGTTTTTTAGTCACAATATTATGACCAAATCAGTTATGGGTCTTTTTTATCACATTTTGTGACTAAATTATTACGAAAATATTTTTGTAACAACTATGACGATTTTATGACTAATATATAGTCACAAATAAGTTACTAATTTGAGACCGTTAATTTAGTATTAGTTGGTGACATTATACTAACTATCTGTTAGAAACTAATTGATACTAATTATTGACAAAAACTTGAGTCTTAAATATTCAAATGTCTCTTATAAGAAAACTAGTCGACAAAAACTTTAAGGGAATCAGATTTTTTGTTTTGTGGGAGATGATCGTACCGGTGAAGATGACAATACGACTCTATGTCAATGATTGTTCTTAAATTCTTGTTTAACTTCTGATATTTGTACTGATTTTGTAGATGACTCGTTTCATAATTTATGGTGGGCGCTTGTTGTTTAGGGAATCAAATATTCAATCGGCTGTCCAAAGTTATTTGGCTTCAAGATTCTCAAATTTACAAAGGGAAAATGTTGAACCAAGTGAACAAAGAAAACAAATTGAAGAAACTACACCCATATGTGATATTCGAGTGCTTCATCCGTCTCAAAAAAATGGAGCTAAATGGTATTGTTTTTATTTTACAAATACATAAAGTTATGTAATAAAATATATATACTATATAATCACATTTATAACAGGTTCAAAAATAACACTGAAGTATCCACACACATTAGAAAGATAATTGAAGGGTGTTTTCAAAGATCATGGTATAGCTGTAAAAAAGTACCACAATTCTACGGAGACACATGGTTTTCAACATTTAAGGTTTGTTTTATACATAAATGTCTAATCTTTTCTACAAATTTCTTATATTTTATTCATGTTTGATTTTAGACAAGGTTTGAGTGGGATGCCTTGATCGATCTTTTAGTTAGAACCAAATTTGATGAACTTGCTGCGAAGTGCCTCAAAGGAATGATTAGTCTTGTAAAGTCCAAAGGAAAAAAGCTTGATTGAATTTTATCTGACTATTGGATAACAATGTTAGCTTATTGGAGGACACCAAAAGCCAAAAAAAGAAGTTAAAAAGCTCGTTCTTCTCGATTACACAATCGTGATGGTTTAGGTGCCCATTGACAGAGGGCAGACTCATGATTTTATGCTAAATTGCAAGATATTTTGGTAATGTTTATGTTTATATTTTTAAAAAATTTCATAGGATATAAATATATATTTATATATATATTGAATAGATGTGTAGTTACGAACTTGTTAATAGTTTTAGGTGGACAAAACAAAATATTAGGCTTAGGTCATTGAGTGTTTATTAGTATAGTGAAACATGTTGAGATCGACTTATTGATGTTGTTAGTTGCTAATATGAATATTATTAGGTGTCTCATATTGTAGTATCAGGTTTTTTTATTTACGTAATCTATTTTTTAGTTTTTTTTTTAATTTTTCTTTACATAGTATAATTTTTTCTTTGTAGGAAACAACAATGAAAATTCTTCTTTTATTGCTGTGATGAAAAAAACACACCAAAAATCTGATGGAATATATGTTGATGAAAAAGCACAAATAATTGCAGAAAAATATGATGAATATATACAAGAACTCTTGTCACAGATGGAGTCAGAGGGTTTGTCACCAGATAGTCTCACCCTAAAAGAGAAGAATGAAATCTATATTCAGGTATTTTCTTAAGATTAAGTTATATGGTTCCAACTTCTATGATTAATTGATCATTGTATTAGTATATGTGCTTGGATGTTAGTGTATCTATTTATTATGTAATTCTGATTTTTTTGTCGATTGCTGGATTATCAAACAAGGTTGTGTTTTTAGATTTGGATCATTTTAAGATGGAGTTTCTATATGTCTACAGATGATTCAAGGATTTTTCCACAACCTATCAAAAAAACAGGAACATTAATCCACAAAATCGAAGAATTGGAAAATGAGCCGAAGAAAAATCATGATGAGAATCTACTCCTCCACAACCGTCTTGAAGCACATGAAAATTTTTTTTTACACCATGATTTATTGCTAATACTGTTAGTAGAATTTTTTTTTCAGATTTTTCTAGTTTTTTATTATACGTTTATATTTATTCCATATAATATTATTCGATACTTATTTTTAATATAAATTAAATTTTTATGATTTTGTTATTATATTTATATCTTTTAATAAATATATTATAAAGAGTTACATAAGTAATTAATATGAGATCATTTTGAAAAAAAAAACAGCCGACATATTTGACAATTTGAAATTAACATTTTGTAGTATTTGTTACGGATAAATTAATAAATAAAACTTATTTTTAATGACTATTTTTGACAAATAATTTAGTACTAGTTTGATACAATTAAAAAATCATATTTCTAAGTCATCAAGGGTACTATTTGTGATGATTATTTTAGTTAGTAAATAAAGACAATTATTTTAGTTAATATTTATGACGTTCAAGTGATATTTTTTTAATTACCAATTGTGACGATTTGAGACTATTATTTTTGTTGGTATTTGTGTTATGATGATTTGAGATTGGTTATTTTAGTTAGTATTTAGAACGAATAAGTGACTAATTTTAAGTCACCAATTGTGACGATTTGAGACTTTAAATTCATCTTAATAAGTGATAAATTTAAGACGTAATATTAGTTATAAAATAAGATTGTTGTGAGACAATATTTCTAGTAAGTAATTATGATATTTTTGCCATGATTTCATTACATCACTAGTTGTTACTTGATTAAATGTTATTATCCTCGTGACGTTTTAGTTACGAAATTCTATTCGTGACTATTTTATTGCAACCGTTTATAATTAGTCACAAATCCGTAACAATATTTGTATTGTGACGGAATATGAGTTATTGTGACACCAATTTTTTTGTAGTAAACTAGCCGACCTATTAGCCAAATTTCTATATAATGTAGACGGTGGGACTCAATCCCAGGATGTGCAAGTACGCCTGTTTTTAATAAATTTATTACCTGCCACTAGGCTAAAGTCACGTGTCATCGTTTTTTATTTTATTTGTTAATAAGATTCTATTATTTTAAATAAAAATATATCAGCGTAGTTTTTGAAATTTGTATGAAATTTCACAAGTATTTTTTTCAAAATACTATTAATTTTGATAAAGTTGCTTTTTATTCTTTGCACTTAAACCAATTTTATATAGTAAAATAATATACATGGCCAACATTAATGTTATTTATATAATTTATGTCCTAATCAAACTGGTCTAGTCTAGAATTTCAGTACTTATCTTTAAGACTCTTAAACATTTTGTTCTTATCCTTTACAACTGTAAAAGTTTCGTGAAAAGTCTCTATAGGTCCTCGATGATCACTTTCAGATTGAGATAGCAGGTTTCCGATCCGATTTTTTTAAGATAACAAAATAAATTCTCTTTTTGAAATGGATATATATCTGAAAAATGGTTGTTAATTTTCTAAAATCCGACCGTTATGTTTACCTGCATATATTAATATTTTAATTGATTTTCTAACATCTAAATTGAGATGACATTATATACAAATATATATATATATATATATATATATATATATATATATAAGATTTGAAAAATCATGATGCATCGTACAGTTTTTTTTTGTTTCTTCTTGAACCAAGAGCATCGTTATTCACAAATGACCCAATTATAAATGTTATTTACTAGATTGTGATCGAATAGGCCAACTTTAAGAATATTTGGGACTACTTATTAGAGCCCAATTAAGGCTCAAAGAGTAATGAAAAGACAAGGTCATTTGCCACTTGGGCCTTAACTGATTATAAACATGAACCCATTACCAGTCGTGATTGCCAATCACTGATTGGCCCTTAGGGTAGAGTGGTTTCATGAACAAAACGTTTCCAACTAGTAGCTATATCCAATTTTTTAGCAGAATTCGTGGTAGTCTTTTAGTAAGCGTACCTATTTAAGAGAGCAATTTATATGTTCAAATGTTTTACCAATCAAGAGTTGACAAAAAAAAAAAAACAATCCAGCCATGCAAGATATACGTTCCAATGCAAACTCGATTTTCTTACAAACGAAAACCACCCCAACTTTTATTTTCTAATCCAGACCACTAGAGTAATCATGTTTTGTCACTTTTGGGACCCAATAGCAACTCTGCAGAGTCATAATTTTTTAGAGCACTAAAAAATTTTCAATTAGGTTTTGCTCTATAATTTTTGCAAAATCATATTTTTTGAGAGCGCTAAATCTTTTTTTTTGTCAATTTTACTCTTATAATTTGATCGATAAGGACTGATCTATAGTCAAAACCTATATTCTAAAATCCTTCTTTTTTTCTTTCCTTTGCATCAAGGGGAATCGAACTCTAATGCCTGAGAAAAGCTAAAGTGGCTACTACCACTAGGCCACACGTCCTCGGCAGAGCACTAAATCTTTACCAATCAAAGTTTACACATAATTTATAAATCCATAACACATTTTCCTTTTCTTTGCTCTGCAGAGCAATTGTTTTGCTTTACATAGCCAAAAACTCAGAGCACTTATATATTAACTTTGGAAAATTTCTACAGCATTAAAATCTACAGCCACAACCCAAAAACCTACAGCCTAAGTTCTACATCCAAAAAATAAAAGTTACATCCCTTACCAATCGGCCCCGTAAACACAAGTTATAAGACTAAAAAATAGGTGGTCCAATTGACTTGCCTCTGATCTAACTTGACATAATGTGATGTATTCGAATTCCAGCCTGCTCAAGTTAGAGCAATTTGACTATGGTTCATGCCCTTCTCAATCCAATTATTATTGACAAACAAAAGATAATTTATATGTGGTTGATATAAAAAATACAAACATAACTGAAAATATATTATGTGTATTCATTGAAATCTTTTTCTTTTCAACTAAAAGCGTAATTAAAAATTCTAAAATTGGACAAATTTGAATGTGAATTCACTAAAATTATTGAACTGAAATTATAAATTAAGTATCAAATAAGATATGAACAAATGTCGGATACATTTTTCTTATTTGAAGATAATTAAAGGAAACAAAGAGAGATTAAATTGGAGAAATATGATCCCTATAATTGGGACACAGACTTGTAGAAAGGGAAAAAATGAAGTGACTGATGGAAATGTTTTAAGAAAGTGAAGAAGATGGAAAAAGAAAAGAGAGTAATGAAGAGTGTGGGCTAATTAGAGATTGACTCTAAGCTCTTCTCTTTTCCCCAACTTAATTAATTACAAACACATCATGTAAAATTCTCATTTAAAGGCTCCTGTTTTTCAACCAGACAAAACACTTTTTCATAATTGCTCTACATCAATCTTTAATTCCTTTACAAATTTTCTTTATGAAAGCCAATTAATGTCCAGAAACACCGACTTCAACAATAAGTCTATCAAGTAATAAACCCTTTGACCCATAAAAAGATGTGATCAACCTGTCGAAGCCTGAATGCATGAAGCTTCATGTGGAGAGACTATTACGATCATCATTTTCCTGTTAGAACTGCATACTCTAATTATATGCTTTGTAGAGAGACTGTTTTTTTCCGATAATCGTTGGGATTTGAGGTCTAGATCCAGACTAATCTTCAAAACCTATGGAAATCCAGGTTTTCTTGCCACTTAAAACATCTACGGATAGTCAAGGATATTTTGCAGTTAGAAAAACTCAAAGAAAAATAACTAGGGACATCTTCAACCAACTGAACTAACTCAACTTGGTTATAAAGACTCTTTTAAACCTTTTTCTCGGTAATTCTACATTTAGAAGTTCAGGTGCGAACACTATGAGTTCATAGCGATACAATGACCCTCGGTATCAGAAACTGGGAGAAATTTTTTTTCTAAACTATGTGATAGGAAATATCTCTATCTTTATTTATGTTATTTTTTCTTAAGAACATGTAAATCTAGAATTTTCATTGACAACGAAAATTTATGTATGCTTATAGCCTTTTGGACTTTTCAGAAAAGTTAACATTATTAGACATGTTTGTGGCATGAAAAAACTATAGAAGCCTGGTAATCAAAGCATCAGTACATTTGGAATAGACAATATATTGAATGACTCATTTTCAGTGTACGTAAGATTACTTTTACTTTCCATATTTTACTATGATCAATTTTTGGAGTTAAAAGTTTGTTGCTCTCGAAAATTTTATCAAACAAAAAAAAAGTTTGTTGCTCTCCTTACTCAACAACAAGGCAAAACGGTAATAAACAGTAAAAATAAAAGCATAACCTTTATACAGCAAATACATAGATTGATTATACAAAATAATGTTAACGAACACTTTCGCTACATCTTTTTGCATAATGTATTTTGTACGAAAAAAAAAGACAGTAATGTGAGTTATATGATCTTAATAATATAGATGCAACAGGTAAACTAAGAAGTCGATAAGAAAAGAAACAAAAACAGAAAAATGTGAAATTGAGTTAAGGTCCTACTAAATGTAATTATGCATAAGTAGGATCAAGTGTCATACCTTTCAACTAGACAAAATCCCTTTTTATTATTACATCTTTTTATCTTTTGAAAAATGAATGTCACCTCCTTATATATCTTTCAACCTTTATTTCATTTTAATTGTTTCCGTTTAGACTCAAAACTGCCATTTATATTTTTCTAATCATTGCTTTTTGCTTTGCTTAGAACTAAAGATTGATATATACTATGTCATTATAGAGACATAAAATCTCTTAGAATCAGGTGATTAGCTTTATAAAGACCAATTAATTGTTAGTTTTTTGTACATTAGTTATTATAATAATGAGTAATTTCATCTAATGTGAGTGAGCAACATAGAAGATAGTAATAAAATAATAAAATGGAATTTGTCTATTGTAACATTTTTGGACGTTTATACTTTTCATTTCATCATATTATTAGAAGAGTGATTTGTTGTATGTAAAATATTAGTTTTAACATGTGAGTGAAATTTTATATAAAAGTTAAAGTTTTAACATGTGTTCACTAGACTATCATACCGAAAATAACAGCTTACAGAAAAAACATGTTATATAGAGAAAAGTTGTGTCTCTTGTAATACTTATATGAATGATAGAATTAGATTATGAAATGTTAGATTTGGGAATGATGTATCTTTGAACTGGATTACACATTTATTATGAATGAATGGGTTAAGTTGACAACAACAACAAAATGTTGAAATTTTTTTCTTATTTCCATTTAATGAATATGGATTTTGTAATTATCAGTTATCTATTTCCCCTAAATCTTAACATTTGAGCTATTACTCTAAATAATCTCATATTTTATTTTCCTATAAAAACCTAAAAAAATTATATTTATTTACTACTGACTAGATCGAAAATATCGATTCATAACTCAAATTTTAAACTCTGTTATGTAGAATTACACATTTATTTGGAATCAAATTCCGATAAAGAAAATTAACATTAACCGCTTAACCAAATTAACTCTTTATTACAAAAATATGGTAAAACATAATTTTGATCAACTAAAAATATATATAATATAAACTGGAAATATATCCATGAAATTCGACAGTCTAGTTACAATCTTGTAAATTTGAATTGTATGTTTGATATAGAGTATTTGTGGCACTTTGTAAAAAGGAAATTATCTATCTTGTTCGATCCCGAATGTTAGACTTCAATTTGATATTGTTATAATTCTTTATTGGCTGTCAGAACTATTTCGGTGATGTGAAATATTTTTCACTAAACACTTACGATCATTTTAAATATTCCGTTAATGTGGACCAAATTGTCCAAAAAATATTGCATCATTATTTATATGAGCTCAAAACAAAATAAAGGCGATTACCTTTTCTCATTCTAAAATTACATTTAACAAATCCTATGATAGGATCCCTATCTTTTACCATGTGCATATAGAATGATTGAACAGAATTTTTATCTAATAAAGTTACAAAACTATATACTTTTTAAATAGCTATATATATTAAGGTATATTAAAGATACACGTAATAAACTGTTTAATATAAAACTAAATAATAATAATAAGAGAGAATTTCAAAAATGTCTTTAGAACAAAATTTCTTTCAAAAGTGCATTTTTCCTTTGATTCATTTTCAAAGAGAATGAGCATTTTTGAAAAAGGACATCTTGAAAAGGGTATTAGATGAAATTCCTCTAATAATGATAATTTTTAAACATGAGTTTGTCTTAATAACGGATTATGTAGTTTATTAGGTTAAAAGTATAGCTTGAATTACTCATATAGATATATTAGTAAATGTAAGGATGACATTGACCTCTGATAATCTCTCTCCGTCGGCGTCGGCGAATGTCTTCATCCGACGACGTGGAGTAACTTCAGCTATATAAACTTCTAGATAGTTTTTGCATCTGACGTACAATTCAAACTTTTAACATTTTCAAGCTTACAAAAAAACGTGCTTGTTGTTTTGTCCTAAGCTTAAAATATTAAGCTAATAAAGTGCTTCTTTTTCAAGTAACTTTCATGGACCATTTTGTTACACTAAATGAAAATCATAACGGAATATTTTGTTCTCCCGTATTATAAACCATTCTAAATCCGAAAACTATTTTCTTCGGAGATTTTAGGCGGCAGGAGATAGCAAATGTTCATAAACTAAAGAAAATACAAAAATAATTTGATCATTTTTTGTTGTCAACTATCTTCATTCATTATAAAATTAGAAAAGAACAATTCGGTGTCCGTCTACAAAATATAATCTTTCGAACTTTTTTTTTTTTTGTCAACCTAATTATTTTTTTTTGATCAATAATTAGATTGACAAAACTCGATCCATAGTCAAAACACATATTCTAAAATCTATTTTTAGGAGAAGAATCAAACTGCAGTACCTAAGAATTTGTAAAGTGACCACTACTACTTGATCACCTATTCTTGACATTCTTTCAAACATTTTAACATTACAATACATATATATATATATATATATATGCACTATAATTTGAAGAACGAAGAATCAGAAAAAAAAAGAAAAGACTCTGAAAATGTTACTGAATCTTATAAAATCTTTAAGATAAATAATGAAAATCAGCCCATTTTCACTATTTTTGTCACCATCTTTAAAAATCTTTGAGCAATCCGTTGCGAAAATTTATCGCTAACTTGTTGTTATAACCATTACCAACAACAAAATCTTTATATACATGCAGTAAATATATATATATATATATATAACTATGCAACCTTTTCCGTTTTTTTTTTTTGGTAACTCAAGAGTTCTCAAACCTTTGGAGACTGGACTATTCTCCTGGAGGTGGTAATGCCCACGGATAGACTCTCACCACCGGTTCTACAAATGGGTAGTAAGCATGTACATGATATACTTCATTTTTATCAGTTTTAAGTTCATTAATTCAGTGATTTTCAAAGTCTTTGTTTGCATTTTAGAGTATTTTCAGGTGAAAAATAGCAAGAATTTGGATTATGCCCGCGGAACTTCGTTTGGAGGGATTTGGAGTGTTTTCTGGAGTTTCAGCAAAAGAAGTACTGATCGATCGATCAACCCCTTGATCGATCAATCACTATCCTTAATCAGAGCAGCGCTCAACCTGTTGATCAACCTCACATCTCTTGATCGGTCGATCACACTAAGTCCTCAGAAGCATGTGATCAACCAGTTGATCGACCTCACACCTCATGATCGATCAATCAACTGTCTGAAGACTCATACACTCGACCTCATGATCGACTTAGCTTGTTGGAGATCGACCACTCACCAGTGATCGATCGATCAGCGAAGCTGCGAGAGATAACCTAATTTCCTTGTTTTGTACCTGCGTTTTTAGAACATATATATAGTCTTTTTTTTATTTCTTTTAGGAGAGACACATACAATAGAGACACTTTGACAGCAGTTTTAGCTCTTTGTAAGCAGGGAGAAGAATTCTCTTACACCTGATAAGATTTTTTAAACCCTTTTTGATTGTTCAATTGCAATCCATGTTTTCTTTTATCATGATTTCAATTTCTGTTTCAATGATGTCTGAGTAGATCTCTTGTCAAGTTTAAGGTTTCTAGGGATTTAAGAATCATCAATTGGGGATTAAATAGGATTTATTGTTAGCAGTTCTCCATCTAAACTCTCGCTTAAAGCTTAGATTAGCATGATCAACTAGTTTATGAATCTAGGTTGTTAGCCTTCCAAAAGTTTGTTAAGAACCAGAACTAGTTTAGATGAGCAATTGACCTTAACCAACGACAGTTGATTGTTAAGGTGAATTGTGGATAATTGAACCATCTCGTTAAGGCCTATTTGCATTTTGGAACCAGCGATAGTTAGGACTTCTGAAATTGCTTTATAGAGTAATAGGTACCACGACAGTGGACTTATTAGATCTTTATGTTCAAGTCGAGAATAGTGTTGTAATTCCCTGATAGGATTTCTTTTTCCTGATGAACACCCGTTACCTGATGCTTTTTATTGTAGTTGCAACTCGTTTAAGTTATTAGCCTTTATTACCGAAAATTCTTTTGGTATAGCTTGAAATAGAATCGAATATCAATAGTGCAAACTTGGTTCTTCGTGGATACGATCCTTAAGTACTACTACTTCAATGTTGTGCACTTGTAGTAGTTATTTAGGGTAAAACCTGAGCACATCAGTACCCATATCCGTATATGGATCAAGGCTCACCGGGTAAGTTCGACAGACACATAGAGGGGTTAGCTCAACAGACAGAGGGGTAGCTCAATAAATTAATTTGGAGTAGTGTTCATGTCTGGAGTAGTGTCCGTGTGTATATGGAATAGTGTCTGTTAACCCTTAGGTAATCGAAATAATTGTGAAGTAGTTTCGAGTGTTAGAAAATCGAACCCGCAATATAGGTAACGCCCGGACTCGTTCCTTACCACTCGAGCACAACCATTCGGTCAACCTTTTCGTTCTTAGATTATGAATCTTATTCTTCAAAAAAAAATATCTATTCGGACCATGGCTTCCATCCAAATTGAAATATATTAAGAAAAAAAACGTACGTATCATAAAAGTATTGTTTAAAAATAGATAAATAAACTTAGACTCATGAGTCATTTACTAATTGTTTTCTTGATTGATTTTATGTGTTTTCTTTATTTTTTACTAGTCATATGTAATAATTTTTCTGATTTTGTTTAACAAAAAAAATTAATTTCTCTGATTAATTTTACATTTGATCATATGGTTTCTTGATATATTTTTATAGTTTATATATCTTGTGTCTATTTTGTTTTTGTTTTGTTTGACGCTATTGCACATGCTATTAGCAGGTCAAAAGACAGATATATATTACTTTCGAGCGTTATACCAATCGTAAAAATTGCTCAATTTGGTTTATAATTACAACTTTTCACAAACTCTTGCATCCATTACATCATACTGACGTAAACAACAGAAGAATGATGAAGATTACTACATATACTCAGAAAATGAACAATCATATATATCAATGAAAAAAGAAAACAATACTATGCATGAAAAAAAGAAAAAAAATCTAAGAGGAAACAAAAGCTTGGCGCTATACACGACACATATTGTAAGATAGATAGAAGATGAGAGTGATGTTTCAACATTCTCTTTCTCCATTACTTTCGTATAGTATTGCTTCTCTTTTTTGTACTTAAAACAAGGAAATATATAAATTTGTTCTTCTGACCAAATCATGAAAATTCTGTTTTTGTCCCACTTTTGTAATCATCATTTTCCTACAAAATGATGCTCTTTCACTTTGGTTTCGACCTCTTATATTCCTTTTTCATTTTCTAAATTATTTAACTGTATTTACTGTCAACAATTTTTGACTTCCCATCCAAATCTTACTTTTTTTGGACACCCTCCGACAATAGAATTTTGCATTAATTAAAAATTCATGGTAAACCATTAAAGTTTGTACATGAATATAATATAGTCAAAATATGGATATACATGTAACATATTTTGTACCAATCATATATTTTCTACGATTTTTTTTATAACTAGGATTGAGTTTTTTTTGTCAACTTAAACTTTTATCAAATAGAAAATGACCTTCAACTATTACAAGAAAAACTGAGACTACAAATTTATCATTTAAAACTATGAGCAAAGAAATCAGAGAACGAAGAATTACATGCAAAGAAAAAATTAGTTTTGATAAATCCTCCAAATAAATAGACAATGCAGGCCATTCTTCAAAAGATGGTATTAGAGTAGTTCGTCGCTAACTCAACCTCCAAAAAGTCAAGAGAAAGGGGACACTGCATCGCCCATAAGATCGCTTCAATTTAAGAGTGCAAAGGTGATAAACTCCTTGAGATCAACCTAGCACCGTCATAAGCACCCTCCACAGAGTCGGGTAAACTAAACCAACCAAGACCAGAGAGAATATCTGATGCACACCAAGCCCCATCCACAAAGCAACGATAGCCAATGAAACCCGGATTTGAGACAGACGGTTGAGCCACCGCAGGTCAGCATAGGGATGGGTCCACAAGAGCGGACAGATGATCTGAAACAAATTTCATGTTAGCCAGTGCTCATTTAGATGCATTCAATTCAGCATGTTTTAGAATTTCAGTGGGATCTTTATCAATATTTCAAAAAAACTTTTTCGTTCCTTGCCAACCAAATATGCCATAGAATCCATGGAAACACTGAGTTGTTGCCCATGTCTGGTAATCGCTAGACTGAAGGATCTGGAAAAATGTTAATAGCTGATGGATTATTCAACAAGGCTAAAGTTTGAAGTGCTGGAGGGAACAAAGCATGGTTTATTAACTCCCTATCAAATCCACATATACTGCAAACTTTGTCACAGTTTATTCCTCGACATCTTAATTTATCCTTAACCACCATACAACCTAAAATTACTTGCCAAATAAAATTATTTATCTTTACTTGACATTTTAGTAGGGCTAGGCATAATTACTCGTTACTCGGTTTATACTCGCTACTCCGTTCGTACTTGACTCGAAAAGTTAAGTACTCGGTAGAGTAAGTCAAGTAATAAGTATGTTAATTTCAATACTCGCAAGTACAAGTCAAGTATTAAGTATCGATAAAATTTTTAGTACTCGGCTTGTTAGTACTTGACTCGTGATTTTATAACTATAAATGTTTGAAGTGTAAGGTTTTACTATATATAGAATAACTTAATTGATCATCTTTTGAAACAATTATATGTTAAATTCAATAATTGTATGATAATATAAGTTTTTTTTTGTTAGGAAATAGGGAAATTGGGCAAAACAAACCAAAGTTTTTCTTCAAATGATAAATATATTAAACTAAAAATAGGTATATGGATAGTAGAAGTTTTAAATGAAATAACAGTATTCTTAATATATTTATTTTATATAAAATATGATTTTAAACAATTACAAACCGGGTCAAGTAACTTGCAAATATTCTTATTTCTGATAAGTACTTAATCTAACAAGTACTTGATCTAAACAAGACAAGTTTAAGTATTAAATGCTATTACTCGACCAAGTCAAACCAAGTAATAAATATATGAAAATAGGTAAGTACTCGGCTCGTGCCTAGCCTACATTTTAGATTCCAAGCCTGAGCTTGTAAAATCTCAAAATTTAATCTCAATGTACCAACACCAAGTAGATAACTCCTCAACCTTGTAACCTGATTTTATCGAATAGCGACATGTTTTAGTAAAATAGACCCCAAGAGTCAAGTCTCCTCACTTCTGAGATATGTATCCCTATAACCAATTTGACATCTTCTTGTACTAGAAATTTCTTTAGAGGAGTCTCCCACCACTTCCTTGAAATAGGGTCAATAAACAAATCATGCGTTAAATCTGGAAATAACCATGGTTCAATTCCAATGGACAGTCTTAGAATAACATCCGAAATCCAAGGATCTCTCCATACAAAGGATGATTGGCCATCACAATTCTCCTAATTATACATTTAGATACCAAAGACCTTGCAGAAATAATATTTCTCCATCCATAAGATGGTGAATTAACATGAATTGTATCCATAGAACTATTATTTTTGAAATAACAACCTTTAAAATCTCTTGAGAAAAGAGAGTTTGGGGAATAAATTAATCTCCATAACTGCTTAGCCAATAATGGGGAATTGAATTCCTCAAGAGCTCTAAACCTTACAATGCCTTCAATTTTTGGTTTACAAATTTTCTACCATTTCATCCAACATAGACTTTTCGATGTATCTATATTACTCGACCAAAAGTTTGCAATAGCAGAGTTCAATTTCAGAATTACTACTTTTGGTAAACGGAAACAAACCATTACAAAAGTTGGCATTGCAGTGAAAAATGACTTACTAGGAACCTCATCTCCCTCTTTTGATAAGAATGTAGAGGTTCAACTGTTGATTTTTTCCATCAACTATTTTGAAACATAGGAGAAAACTTCTTCTTAGCTCCCCCCCCAAACTTTCCGGAAATCCCAAGTATGTTCCCATACCCCCCCCATGTTCTAAATTCACATAACTTGGTAAATTATAGACTTGTGCTCCTCCTGAACAAAATGCCCAAACTGAATAAATGACTTATTAAAATTAATTTGCTAACGATGATTGCCTAAACTGAAAATTCCTCATAGTCCCCTAAAATCTTTATAATAGCGAGGGATTCCTCCTTATTTGTCTTACGGAAAAATAAACTATCATCTGCAAAAAGTAATTGAAAAATCCTTGGATTCTCTTGGGCTATAGCAGTACTAGTTATCTTATTCTCAGACTTTGCTTTTCGTAACATTGACACCAGGACCTCAGTACAAAAAATAAATAGATACAAAGATAATGGATCGCTTTGTCTTAAACCTTTCCTCGGGATGATCCTTCCTTGGGAGATCCATTCATCAGAACTAATTTTTCCAAAGTTTGGATGCAATGCATAACACATTTTATCCAATGATCATAAAAGCCACAACGTTGTAGAAGTTTTTCCACAAAAATTCAATCCACCCTATTGTAGGCCTTAGTCATGTATGTTTTAATAGCCATGAATTTAATCTTAATAGCCTTATTACTTCGAAGAGCATGAAACATTTCCTGTACTGCCAAAATATTGTCAGAGATTAGTCGCCTACAAACAAAAGCTGATTGAGTCTCAGATATAAATGTGGGCAACAATTTATTTTAATCGAAGGCAAAAAACCCTAAAAATTATTTTGTACCCTACATTACACAAACTAATAGGTCTAAATTTTGGCATTCTAGTAGACCTTACAATCTTAGGAATAAGACAAATTTTTGTCTTATTTAAATCGTTTTCAAAATGACCATCTTGAAGGAAATTATTTACCAATTTCAAGATATCCTCTTTAACTATTAGGAAATATTATCCCACATCGGAAGTTGGAAGGGATCATAACTAGTATATATATAAGATATGGGTTACTCCACTCATTGCCAATTGGTTTTGAGTTGGAAGGCCATATTCTAATATGGTATCAGAGCCCATGATCCATGCAGTCCAACCCGATCCGACCCAAAATTGGTCCAATTATCGACAACCCAGGCCCAAAATTGGTGCCGTCGATCCATCCCCGAACATGCGAGATTAATGGCCAAAGAACCATCATCTAGAGGGGGTGTATTAGGAAATATTATCCCACATCGAAAGTTGGAAGGGATCATAACTAGTATATATAAGATATGGGCCACTCCATTCATAACTAATTGGTTTTGAGTTGGAAGCCCATATTCTAATATTAACAACCTCCTATGATTTTTGGTAAAATAATGTGACCATTCCATCTGGACCATGGGTTTTTCCGGGGTCCATCATAAACAAATCTTTCTTAACCTCATCTTCTGTAGCATTTGCTAAAAGTAGACAATTATCATTATCAATAATTAAAGCTTCAATCCACTGAGAGAATCCAATATGCTACTGGAACCCGAAAACGAGAATCATTCTAAAAAATATATCACTAGTTCCTAACAAACATATTGGTCCGTATAAATCCAATTACCTGCTGAATCCATGAGACCAACAATCTTATTCTTTTTCCTTCTCTATATGAAAAAATTTGGTGTTATTATCACCCTCTTTAAACTAGTGATTTCGGCTTTTTTGTTTTCAAAAAATTTCTTCATCTTCACATGCTTGTTTGAGTTCGGCTCTAACCTCTAATATCTCATTCCTATCATAAGAATCATCATTCTGTAGTCCTCTAATTTCTTTTTTGAAGACATTTAATTTTTTTTTCTTAATGGAATACTTAATTTTTGCCATTTAGAGATTTTTGTCTACATCTTTTACTTCTACCAGAGAAGAGAGGGAAGGTCTACAAATGAAACCACACCAACCTCTCTCAATGGTATCCTTGAAATCTTTTTTGCTGATCCATCTTTTGTCAAAAGAAAACTAAGAAGAAACTTGAATTCTGAATCAAAATCAAAATCTCAAAACTCTATAATCCTTGAAATCCTTTAATAGATCCTTTCCAACCAAGACTACACATAAATACGCTTGTGAACGTTTTTGGAATCGCCACTTTTTTTTTTTTAAATCGCCGGAAAACACCCATTCGTTTACATTCTCTCGCTCTCATGATATGTATGCATTTTAACTAGTTTTATGTGTCTCATTTAGTTCATTTTGCATACATATTCATTGTATTTCAATCATGTTTAAGTCATTTTTGGTTCATTTTCATAGTTTGTATTTGCATAGCATGCACTTTGCATTTGGAGTTGTTTTCAGGAAAATTTGGACAATAGATGAAAGGGACCAATGGGACATGAGAAGTGCACTTTGGGAGCCAAATAGGAGCAAAGGATGGATAATTCATATACAGCTCGAGTCAACTGCTCGAGTTGATTTTGTCCAGCTCGACTTGATTCCACTCTGGCAGACATGTCAAGTTGATTCCACTCTGGTAGACATGTCAAGTTGATTCCACTCTGGCAGACAAGTCGAGTTGATTATACTCTAGCGGACAGGTCGAGTCAAACCCCGCTCTAACAACTAGGTCGAGTCAACATCCCGCTATAACAATTGGATCAAGTCAGCGTTGCAATTTCCACTCAATGGGCCACACCAGTTGACGGGTCGAGTCAATGGGTCACTGCAGTTAATGGGTCGAGTCGATTCTACTCTTGCCAGTCCAACCACTTGACTCGACCCACAGAGTCAAGTCAAATATTTTGTTAATTTTTTTTAGTTTGGATTTTTTAGGTTTAGAGGGGGATGAGTATAAATACTTCTTCACAAAAACATCTATCCAAGTTTTACCGCTACTACAAGAAACTCTTTTGAGCTTTTCGTTTTTGTAATTCCAGAACAAAATTTTACTTTTGTTTTATGATCTTTTAATGCAATTTCATTTTGTTTTCATTCGAGTCTACTTTCTCAATTTCATGATCATGACATTTACTTTGACTGTTGCTTTGATTGTTTCACCCATGGCTTCCAAGTAGATTAGTTAGGGTTCTTGAGGGAATGAATTAGACCAGCGTGGATCTTAAGTTTTCTAAGTCGCTTAAGAGTATATTAGTCTAGATCTCTTTTGTTTCGGTGTTGTTAATGTTTGTTTCTTTCTAATCAATTGAAATATGTTCTTAGACATTTAGTACCCGAAAGGTGTGTTAAATTGTCCGATCTAACCATCTCAGAAATTTACATTGTTAGCTCAAGAGATTGAATGTCTAAGGTGTTTGTTATGCTCAATTAAGTTGTTGCTTCACACCAGTTAGGTTGTTAAACACTTATGATGATAAGGTCTGTTGATAGCTTTTCTGATATTGCTTGCCATGAGAGTGGATTTAGTAGTTACAAACTAAATGCCTAGAGGTCTGCTCTGTTTGAGTATTGTTAAGCGCTTTAGTAGATTTAAGTGAAACGCTGCTCCATGATCTCCACTCCTTAAGAACCCCTTTTCTAATTCGCTGCTTAGTTTTTTGCACTGCTTGATTTTATGTTTTCACTGCACTTTGTTCTATTACTTTGTTTTTACTGCACTCTGTTCCGTTACTTTTAAAATTCTTAATTAGATTCTTGTTTTCACTACAACAAAAATACACATTTGCAACGCTGGTTAGCGTTGCAAATTCGTTGTAAACCAAGTTTACAACGAATTAGCAACGAAACGCGTTTCATTGTAAACTGAACGTCGCAAAACGTATTTCGTTGTAAATGCGTTGTAAACATTGCGAGGAA
>OVAX01001933.1:7113-36328 GCA_900406405.1 Lepidium africanum | reverse complement strand
AGAAGATCCATTGCATGCTCCATTCTCAAAGTTTCGATTCTCAAGGGAAGATCATATCAGTCCCAAATCTTTCATATGGAAGCATGTAGAAAGATATTATTTGAATCTTTTGGTGGCATGTATATCATTTCCTGTAATAATGAGATCATCCACGTATACAAGATGCGAGTTCCGTTATTATCATACGTAAATAGAGAATAATCGGTCTTAGCTTGTTCAAAACCATATTCAAGAAGTGCGGAGGAGAGTTTAGCAAACCAACATCTAGGCGCTTGTTTAAGGCCATAGATCGAGTTACGAAGCCTCCAGACTTTATTCTTATCGGGATGTTAAAAACCAGGTGGCATACGCATATTTATTCAAAATATAAGAAACATAATTCGAAATAAAAGGAAGTGAGCCAAGTGCTTTGTAAGATAAATTCCCCATTCTACAATGCCACAGCGCATGCGATTTCTCCTCTTTCACTGATACAGAACCCGCAACATCAATACAACAAAAGTGGAATGTACCGCCTACACGTTTACCCGCTCTAGTCACCATCTCGTACGTCAGTCCTAGACAACAAGGAAGTGATCAGCTAATTGAAGAACATACCCATTTTCATCCATTAACTAATCCAACAAAAATAAATCCAACTGTAAAGCCTCAACATAATAAACTGACTTCATTATCAGCTTGTCACCAAGTCGTATTAAACCTTCTTTAGTTGAAACTTGTTGTCTCCCATCAGCCATAATGATAAGGACAAGATCCATATTTCTAACATTCGATAAAGCCTCAAATCTCCCAGTGAGATGATGTGAAGCCCCATGTATCCATCATCCAAATTATTGAAGAAGAATCAAAAGGATACTTACCAGTCATTTTCTTAGGATACGTAGTCTCTCGCTTTGCATTCACAATGTTCACAATCACTTTTCATTGTTGATCGGACATACCAGTTACTCCATCACAATCCTTGTCTGTCACTACATAATTCACTTTTTCTGCAGTATCAAGGTCGGGAACATAAATTCGATTTGCATATGTTTTCGGTTTGGCTCCATTTGAAGGAAAATTTTGTGAACCACTGCTGTTTTGTCCTTTAACCACACGGCTTCGAGGACGATATTCCCACCACTCGGGGTAACCAACAACAGCATAACAACTATCTGAAGAGTGTCCTATACGATTACAATGACGACAGACAACACTCTTATCTCATCAGATCTAAAACATGATTTTTCTTGGAGAGCAAACGAAGTCACTTCGGGTCTTTCTTCTCCAGCAACACAAAGGTATTCTTCATGCCTCACAATACTGTAAACTTCCTCCAATGATGGCAAAGGCACACGGGCAACCAAGCTTGAACGTGTCATTCGAAAGTGATCATCGAGACAGAACAAAAATTGATGAACTTTGTCCTCCTCTCGATCAGCTTCCTGCAAAGTTCCCAAATTACAAGTGCAGTGACCACACGTGCAGATTCTGAGAGGTCGATATGTAGAAAGACTATCCCAAATTTGATTAAGTTTTTTATAATACACTTCTACAGTACTGCCTTTTTGCTTACAACAGGCCAATTCAGACTTAATCTGCTGAATATGTGATCCATTAAAAGAATCGCTTCTTCAAATGATCCCATAAATCTTTGGCTACATCTTTGTCAGAGATGGTTGAACGCAGATTGGGATCAATTGTCATTTTGATCCATGAAACAAGGAGTGCTTGAATGGTAAACCAGTCCTCCAAGTCCGGCAAACCAGCATGTGGTTTGAGAATCAAACCATCAAGGAAACCAAACTTTTTCCTTGATGTTAAAGCTGTTTTTATGTCGCAAGCCCATTCGTCATAATTGTTGCCCTTCAAGAGAAGATAAGAGATTACTGCTCATGGGTTATTTGCGGAAATCAAATCATAGGGTGAATATGGTTCTTCTCACTTTGGGGGTCGGGGTCGGTGTCGTATCTGTCCGTACAGACATGATTCGTGTTCGGGTTTTTCGATTTTGTGAAGACAAAATTTAGGGATCAGGCTCTGATACCATAAAGAGAATAGTTCTGAGAATTTCTGTATGTCATTCATCTTTAAATAGTTACAATATATATCAAAGAACAGCTATATTACAGGCTGAAAAATAGAAACAGATATCGAAACTTAAAAATCAAATCCTCTATTTTCGTCAAACTCACTTATTCTGTATTTAAAGAATAAACCAACTGATTGGTTTACTCCAATACATTTTTTAGTCTTGTGTCTTTTGTATTTAGAATGTACGTCCTTCGAACAACCCAAACTCAAGAAAAACACTTCACATAACTACTGAAAAATCCTTCGAAAATTTGTCTTGACCAAACCTAAATGTTAATAAATAAAAATATGTTGTTTCCTGACAAAAAAAAAGTTCGTCGGAAATTTGTCTGCACTAAACCTAGATGTTGATAAGAAACATGTTTTTACCCGACAGAAAAATCCGTCCAAAATTTGTATGGATCAAAATTGTTTAACATATTTTTGATGACAAATATCGACCGAGAATAAATAATCAATAAATTATATTTATTGCGACATAATCTATCAACTATTTTCCATCAGAATAATACACTTAGAGTCACATACATCAGACTGAATCTTTACTATCTTTTGCCAGATTCGATACTTAATTACGAAAATTGGCTTTCGAAAACACATAATTCTTAGTTATTTGCTAATGTGAAAGACATTTATGAATCGCAAAAATATTTATTAATGATTCAACGATAAAATCTCAAAAGAAGTCAAATACGTTGCATTATTACAAAAATTTATTATAATATATTCTTTTGTCTTTTTACAACTGTTACAACGCGTCGTCGTAAATCTTGTAATTTACTCAACTGTATCTTTATAGTGACATTTTTCCTAAATCTAAAACGTGGTTACGCGTAATGTAAAGCCAAAATTAAAATAAAAAATCATTAAATGTTTTCTGAATCAAATACACAATTCGAGAAGATAATTTTAGGTATAAGATATCAATCTGACGTCGCAATATATTTACCTGAAAAAGAATTATAGCGATATGATAATAATTTATAGGTAAATAAAATAAAGTGACTTTGGCATTGCAAAACATGGAAAAGTAATTGACCAAACGAATTTTATTCTTTAACTTTTATGTAGTGCTGCATCGATTTCATTAACTATTATGTTTATTATGTTTATACGTGGTAGGTTCATATTATTTTATACACTTTTAGATTTTATTTTATTTATTTCATTTTCAAAGACACGTGAAAGTGTTTTGCCTACAAAAGTCGACCCCAGAAGAAAAATTCCGAATTATCAACTTTCAATGATTTCGAGTAGGGGAAAAAAGAACTTTTGAAATTTGTATGCCGATATTTTTTCTTTTATTCGTGAAGAATCTAAATATTTTTATTCCATTCAAAATGAACATTTGAATTTTCAATTTGTAAGTGATAATATATATATATATATATATATTATCACTATAAATATATATATATATAGATATATATATATATATATTATCACTATAATATATATATAAAGTGAGATTTTTGAATTTTTTCACTAAAAACATTTCTACTACATATAAACTTTTTCAATGATAAGAAAACTTAGAATTTTGTGAGTTCTAAAGATAGATCTGGATTAGGTTAAAAATTTCCTCTATTATAAAAAATAAAATATAATACTCCTTTATGTTTTAGAAAAAAAATTTGTTTCTTTTTAGTTAATATTTTAAGATTTTTATGTAAAATTTATTGCACTTTTAATATTTTTGATTCTTTGAATTCTGCAAATGGGTTTGTGATTGATTAAACTATTTTGGAATTTGTGATAAACTATATTTTGTTTAAAAAAAATAAAACAATTAATGATTTCTTAATATGTGTAAAAACCCTTAAACATCAACTATAAAAAACAGAGGGAGTATAAAGTTTATTTATGTTGGAAAAATTATAGTTTAGTTTATTTATGTGTCAATACTATGCTGATTTTCACTTATTAAGATTGATTAACTTTTTAGTTTGTATTGTCTCTTATTTATAAACAATAATTAATTAGATTGTCAAAACATAATTTATAGTATAAATTTATTTTTCCAAATAATATCATACAAAGATTACATGACTTCTTGAAATCAAAATCCGGTGAAAAAAGTATGAGAAGTAAAATTAACCACTTAGTAGAAACAATGCCGTTTATTCGTAGTTAATCTGATTTTTAAGCCACAACAACATGACATTCATTAATCATGATATCTTGTTTACCATAATGTGTTCACTTATGTTTCTATTAGAAATTAATATACATTAATAGCAATATATGTTATGTAATTATAAGCTCTTAATAAATAAACGTAAAACCACCTAGTCATAAACATAAATAAATCTACTAAGAGAAAGTGAGGAATGCAGCAAAATTCGAATTTGATTAACGAAAATGACTCTTACTTATATATTGCATATGAGACAGATAACTCTGAAATAATGGACGGTGTATCGTTAAGGGACTTTATAAGAGACTTTAGTGCCGACTTCTTGGAAAGTTAAAAAAAGTTAATCAACAGTCATAAAGTTAATAAAATAAACATTAAAGTTAAATAATAAAATTGGTTATCCGATTCCCAATTGAGGTCATATCACCAGATTTTCTTAACGATCACTCAGAACCGATGGACCGGAGAGTAGTGCTTTAGTTCATGTTAGTCTTTGATACTGACTGATTTAATATTTTTTTATATTTTTAAAAATTAATATTAATATTTATCAAAATTGATTTCTACGAAACTTCAATGTCGTTGACCAGAAAAATCAAACTATTTGGTTGACTCAAAACAAATAAAATTCAACGTTAGCTAAGAAAGTAAGACATATTTTATTCAAATTCAGTGTGAACATGCTAACACAATACTTAAATTTACAAGTCCTTTTTATTTTTATTTTGTTTATATCAAAGTGTGACATAACTGTCTAGTAAAAGTCTATTCAATATATATATAACTTTTTTGCTTGATAGATTCACCAAATCATCAAAATAATGCAAATATTATCCACATAACCGTGGTCAAATGGTAAACCGATGAAATTTGGGTTTGAGATAATATTCTATCTGAATTTGAATTTTCCTCAAAAACTAAATTATACTGTATTTTTTACATGTTTTTCCTTAGTTTTTGTGCGAGTTTAGTGGGCCTGAAACAGATTAATACTATACCAAAAAAAAAACTAAAATAAGGCAAATGTTCATGAAATTATAATTGTTATCCAAAAATCTGAAGGTGGTGATCCAGAAATCTGAAGATGGTGATCTCGATATTCGAGTGTTGTTCGAAAAACCTAGAGTGTTCATTCTCAATTTGATTTGCTAGTTGTTCATCGTGCAAGGTTTAATACGTGTACCATGATCTTGCCATCATTAGCCACTAGGGCTTTTGGAATTGGAAGAAATTGCGTAAGCAAAATGATCTTGCATATCAACCATGAAAATAACTTTTGTGTTAGTTCAAAATTTTGGCGCAACATGGTCAATTAACCGATGTTGTGAGACAATCAAGACCTTGAATTTTGATTTGCAGCATTAACTGTAGGATTCGTTGGAGTTGAGTTTCTTAATTACCTCCACAACCAAATAGATGACAAATCATACAATACAGAATTCGGATAAGTTGCTTCTCTTTTTTTTTGGTAAGACATGTTGGATTAATATTGAAATTATCTTATTTACATTTGACCTTATCATGTTTTTTTNCAACCAAATAGATGACAAATCATACAATACAGAATTCGGATAAGTTGCTTCTCTTTTTTTTTTGGTAAGACATGTTGGATTAATATTGAAATTATCTTATTTACATTTGACCTTATCATGTTTTTTCCTTCTATAAATTAAATATCATATTGATGATTCTACATTATGAAACTAGGTTTAATAAAGTATGAAAAATCTATGATGGTACTTTGGATAGATAAAGTTCTGAAAATTCCCCATTCTATTTTGATCTATGGTATAGTCCAAAGAACAAGAATGAGAGAATCTCTCAAATGATCAGATGATCCTTTAACAAAATGGGTAAGATATATATATATATATATATAATTTGATAGAGATAATGTAAATAAATTTTTTGATATTTGATTAGAATTACTTTCTTTCTATTTTTATAAAATTATGATAGTTGCATGTTTGTCATATTATACAAAACATATAGTTAGTTTCATACATTCGTTTGTGAGGATGCATGAGAGAATGACTACAAAAAACACTTTTAAAATGACTTATCAAATATTACGTAAAGACTATCCAATTATTTTCTGTCGACAACATAGTAGATTTGAATCTTAATTGTGAAACATTAGTTATGTTATTACAAACCACCAAAAAAAAACCTTCACTTTTTTAATTTTATCCTCCATATCTAAATTCAAGTTAAACTCACCGAATCAAATATAATATAAAAAACATTTTATTGTCAACACTTTCAAAGTTCTCAAATTATGATAAATGATTTGATAAATCAAAATTTTCGTGATTCAAATATATACTTAAAATTTTGAAAATATAATGTATGTAATGTTACCGTGAAAGTTATATGAAAATTTGTATAAGGTTTATATTACATCTATTATTTTTGATTTTATATGACTGATTTGTATATTATAGAAATTAAGGGTAAAAGTGCATAACAATAAATAAAAAAGGTTTTTATTGCATATATTTTTATTTTTTTTCTGCATTTATTTGTTGCACTTATGATTTAGAGAAAGGTGTGCCACTAAATTGTCAGAGGTAGATCTAGAAAGTAAGAAAGGCTGACACACATAATCCCATTATCGTTTACTACAACCGAATATGCAATCAATAATACGCCAACACAACCATGTTAACGGCTTATCTTATGTAATTGGACATCTATATTGGATGAAACATTGCGTTGTGATATATCAAAAACAGTGCCTCTGTAGTAATAAATTGCAAATTACGGTTGCATTGAAGAATTATATATATACTACTCTCTCTGTTATAGTTTACTTGATGTTTTAGATTTTTTATTATTTCATATTAGTTGATATTTTATAATTTTTATGCAAAATTTATTGTATTTTTAGTGTTTTTGACCCTTTGAATTCTGCATATTGATTTGTGGTTGGTTAGATTATTTTGGAATTTGTGATAAAACATGTTTTATTTAGATAAAATACAAAATTTAATGATTTCTTAAACTGTGTGAAAAAACCTAAAAGATCAAATATAGTGAAACGGAGGAAGTAAGAAACTATATCTCACCACACATCAACATTTTGGAATATTATGGAGCTGTAAGTTTATATTCTTTATCAAAAGAACTAATCAAATTAAAATAATAATACACATCATCAAACTTAACTTAAATATTAAGAAATTAAATCTAATTATGCATTAACTATCATTTCCTAAATTATGTAACTATGTATTCGGCTCCGTTGGAGAAAGATTATAACTTCTACATCTAAATTTTGTTATAAAAAATGATAAAGTAATATATATATATATATATATATTGTTGGTTTTTCATATTTTAAATATAGTTGATTTTTTAATTTAAGAATAATGTTTATAAGTGATGAGCAATTTCTTTTTAAATTTCAACATTTCGGNTTCGGCTCCGTTGGAGAAAGATTATAACTTCTACATCTAAATTTTGTTATAAAAAATGATAAAGTAATATATATATATATATATATATTGTTGGTTTTTCATATTTTAAATATAGTTGATTTTTTTATTTAAGAATAATGTTTATAAGTGATGAGCAATTTCTTTTTAAATTTCAACATTTCGGTTTGTTGTTTTTAATTTCAAACATTACAATAGTATCAGTACCAATCAAATCAATATTATTTTAATATTTTGATACAATTAGAAAAGCTCTCAATTAAGAAATGTCTATAGGTACAAAACTAGTCTATAGAACTACACATATGTGTTGTCATCTACTTTGATTCTATATAGAAAAGAATTAAGAAAGTTTATTGGTTCTATGAGTTATAATGAATTATAAATTTTTAAAACTTTGTTGTTATTCAATTTTAACTTTTGGAAACTCTATTATAGTTGTGTGTTATTGCACTACAAGAAAATATAGTGAATTTTGACCAATTTTTTTTTTACCAATTTTAGATCAAATTATAATTTTTGATCAAAAAATATTGGTCAAAATTCACCATATTTTTTTGTAGTGTTGGTTTTGATATTTTAAAATTTTTTTTACAATTATTAAAAGTCATGCGTTATTTGATACAAATTTCAAAAAAGTCATTCAAAGTTATGTATTATTCAACTAAAATGAATTTGAATGACTTTACAAGTATTTAAAGTTTAGTGTTATTGATTTGTTGGTTTCAAAACTTTTTTTTCATAGAAAGACTCTTTCAAAATCGTAAGTATTATCTTGTGATTTTAAAGTATTTTTCTGGAAAACATAAATTTTAACATAGATAAAAAGATTAACCAACAATAATTTGGCTAAATACATTCTTCGACAGACAAATTTTCAGGAAAATGAATATTGTTCACAAAACTTTACCAACAAGGTAATATCAAATAATCAAAAATATCAAAATCTTTAAAATAAGCTTTATAAACTTGTATCAACAAGATTCTACGATAAGATACTTTGAAAAAATTTGATAGTATACGAAAATATGTAAGAGTATATAAGAATATATATTAAATTATGATAAAAATTTGTAATACAAGATTTTTTAATCTACAAGAGTTTATGAGATTCTTTAATTTCCATAGTCATTAGAACTTCTTATAAATCATGTTTAAATATACCCCTTAAATATATTCGGATATATCCAATTTTGTGTTTTTGAGATGATTCAGGATCATTGTATATTTAAATACACCTACATCTAGGTAGCTAATATTTTGAATATAAAAATACATTTTAAATATAAAAGGGTATAATTTTTCTTAATTTTTACAAAAAAGAAAAAAACCAACCTCACTCAAAATTTATTTGTCTACATCAAATAACCAATAGAACAAGCTATAAAATAAGGAGGTTTATTGGAAGGTATATTTTAATAGATTTAGAAATCCTTGTGGATTTCTAAATCTATAAGATTTTAAAATCAAATACAGTGGATTTGTAAATCCAATAGTTTAGATTTCAATGTTTGAATATTAAATGATTTAATTATGGATATCAAAATCACTATGTGAATAATAAATGATTTACAAATATGTATTTTAAAATTATTGATTGAATAACACATAATTTCTAAATCCATTAAAATCCATAGAAATCTATTAAAAATGTATAGGAAAGAATTAAGGTCATAGAGGAACTCAAATTTCCAAAGAACTCAAGTTTCTAAAGACCTCAAACCAAATAAGTTTTCTAAGAACCACACATAACAAGTCCATCTCAAAAGTCAAAACCATGAATCATCACCTTTAAATAGACCACAACCCAATGTTTAAGATTCATTTTCCATTCTAATCAAGGAGCTATAAACTAGAATTATTTTGTTCGATATTCTCATGGTATCATAAATTCTTTCCATGTTCAGTTTTCGAAGTGTATTTTGTTTTGTCAAACTAGTTGTATTTCATTTAAAACCACTTTGATGTAAAGTGACGCAAATTGAGTTTAAGAAATACTATAATATAGCAACATATTCTAAAATTTAAAATTTAAGATATAGGAAAAGTTAGATGAGAATGATGAAATTTTCATTGCGTGTAGTCGGATTACGTAACCTTTCAGAAACTTGTGACTATAGGTTGGTCAATCATTGGTAGAATGGTTTGTGCCATTACTAGAAAAAGGCTCCATCCATGCCAAAATCAAATCTAAGAAATCTCTCAAGAGAAATCCTAAGCGTTTGTATTTTGTTGTTGTTATTTTTTGTTAATAATTGAATCAAAAAAGTCTTATCTATAGTTTATCCTTAAAACTTCTTTCTTAATGTATAATGTAGGGGGAAGAATCGGATTTTTCATGCCAAATCATTAGTTGATTTATACTAATTATTAAATTGAAAAGAACCCGAAATGCATTTAAAACAAAAATATGAAGTTAAGGGTAAAAGGATCAATTTTTTAAGTTGCATTTGAGGCTCTACATTTTTTCTAAATGAAGTTTGAGTAGAAATAATACCAAGCTTTGAAGAATGTGAATGAATAAAATCTGAGGTATTTACTACAGTCAAGTATGATGTTGGTTCTATTGGCGACCATTTAAGAGTTTAGCATGTCGATTACTCCCTCAGTCTCATTATAAATGATGGCTCAATTTTTCATCTTAAAATATATGATATTTTCAATTTTCAATGCATATTTAATTATGTTTTTATTTGTTTAGATTATTTGTATTCTGCAGATTAATTTCTAATTGGTTGAATGATCATTAAATAGATTAAAGATAATATTTTTAAATAAAAAAACTAAAAATTAAATAATTTTTTAATCTATAAGTCAAAACCTTAAACATCACTTATTTTGGAACGGAGAGAGTATAAAAATAATTTAAATTTATGACAACACGAAATAATTAATGAAATAGGCACCCGTGAGTTCACATAACTTTTAGCCTATGAAAAATAATTTTCAATTAACATACATGCAACTTGTAACATCAAATATATGACAACGTTATTATCAACAAAATATTTACTAAATTTGTTCAACCATTGGACTAGTGACTTTTTGACAACAAATTAGAATATATAAATGAGAAACGAATCTTAAGTTTGATTTTCATGTCTCGGTTTGATTAAAGATGCATTTCAATAATACGATTGTACTCTCTTAGCAACTATAACGTCATAAGGTTTTTTTTGGTCAAAAATTGGATCCAGAAATTTTAATTTATAAAGAAACTCTAAACCCAAATCCTACATTTTATCTTGAATGGGGCTACGTTATCGAATGAGTCAACTATTGATTAAAAAATTATAAAAATAAATTAACCACTTCATAAAAGACATTTTTCTCCAAAATATTAAAATTACTTAAAATCTGTTGGATATTATTGTTTATAAGAATTGGTTTCGGTTAGTTAGAATTATGTTGATAACAGAATTCAGATTAAGTTAAACCAATTCACACATTTCAAACACGTGTCCATGAATCAATCTCTAGATACTCGTTTATAGAATTGATACACCAACTCAAAACTCACTATGTATAGCTTAGAGTTTACAGATTGAGATGGGAAAAGATAAGAGAATAACAGAAATATATTTAGAACTCAATTCATGATCTTAACATAAATTGATTCTCTTCTCTCTCGATTGATATTCTCTGATCTTCTTCGTTCTCAATTCTGCCATTAAAGAATCTTGAAGCTCTTCTTCTTTTTGGAGTTGAGCTACCGAGTATAACTCTGAGTGAATCTGCATTCTCAATCTTCTACAAGAGAGCGTGAGTATTTCACTCAAGTTCAAAAGTGTTTTGTTTTACCTCTGTCTTTCGTGTTCTTCATTCTTTGGTTTCATGTTAGATCATTTCTCATCATCTTCAGCTTTTCCAACAATCTTGAGCGAAATTGATTTCAAACTAGAATTCATTACAAGCTTCATAGTTAAACATGATGAATTAAGTGAAGAATTTGTCTTTACTTTTCTTATAGAAAAATATCCTATATTTTACTCTGAAGCAGTGAAGTCTATTGATACAATGTTTTGGAAAGAAGTAGTCAGTAATAAGTATGAATCCATCATATAAAACCAAACATGGAAAATCACAGATTTACCGAAAGGATGTAAAGCAATGAAATGTAAGTGGATACTTAAGAAGAAGCTTTAAAGCTGTTGGATCAATTGACAAATTCAAAGCAAGATTAGTTGTACAAGGGTTTACTCAAAAATATGGAGTGGATTATTTTGATACATACACTCATGTTATAAAGATTGCATCAATCAGGTTACTTCTTGGAATAACTTCATATCACAGGTTGTTTGTTCACCAAATGGATTTGAAAACAACTTTTTGAATGGAGATCTAGTAGAAGAAGTATATATGCAGCAACCTGATGGATTCATCTTGGAAGGACAAGAAGATAAGGTTTGCAAACTTAAGAAGTCACTGTATAGTCTCAAACAAGCTCCAAAGCAATGGTTTGAAAAGTTTAGTTCAACCTTATAAGAAATGGATTCATAACCAACAATGGTGATACTTGTATCTTCAGCAAAAACGTGGACTATAACTATGTTATCATTTGTCTCTATGTGGACGACATACTCATTTTAGGGAAAAGTCTCGAGATTGTTTGTGATACAAAATATTTTCTAAACTCTAATGTATGAAGGATTTGCAAGATGTAGATATGATCCTTGGAATCAAAGTGACAAAGACCAGTCAAGGATTCTCTCTGTCTCAATCACACTACATTGAAAATATCCTAATGAAGTTCAATTACTAGGACAAACAAAAGGAAAGAATTCCTTATGATCCCTCTTTTCACTTATGTAAGAATAGAGGAAACAGTGTGAGACAAACAAAATATGCTAAGATTGTTGGTAGTGTCATGTACTTGATGGACTGCACAAGGCCTAATATAGCTTATGTTGTAAGTAGGTTAAAGCCTTGTTCTTGTATGAGTCGCAGCGATAGCGACTAAAAGAAAAAACACAAGTTGATAATAAAGGCAAAAATGCATAAACGGTCGTTAAAAAGCAGCCGTCGGTGACGTCTTTTATGGTCGCTATAAAAGTTAGTGACACTTTTTTTACCGAGCGATCACAATAATAGTCGCTCTATCACAAAATTTGCTCTGTTTCCATTGTGATTAAAACTGTTTTGCTCTATTGTGGTCGCAGTCGCTGCGACTCACAGGAGAACATGGCTTAAGTAGAAACACCTAGAGTCTAAGTAAAAATCACCGTAAAGCTATAGACAAACTATGAGGTATTTAAAAGGAACCAAAGATTGGAATCTGAATTTTGATGGGTCCTTGTGTACGTTAGAGGCATTCTGTGATGCTAACTGGGTCAGTGACAATGATGAGATCAACTCCACTAGTGGTTATGTATTCACTCTAGGAGGTGGAGCAGTTGCTTGAGAATCTACTAAGCAATCGTGTATAGCTCGTTCCACTATGGAATCTGAGCTAATTGCAATGGAACTAGCTGCACAAGAAGCAGACTGGTTGAGAAGTGTGATCTCTGATATTCCCATGATTGAAAGACCATGTCCATCGGTCTTAGTGAGGTGTGACTGTTAAAACTAAGGATGTTATTGCTCTTGTGAGGTGTTGGGATTAAACAAAGAGTTATTAGTTGGAATAGTATATTCAAGTTAACAACCCGAAGTGTAAAGATTCTGAATAATTGAAGGATTACTCTTATGTTTTATAAAAACGTAAATTTTGTACTAAAGAAGTGTTATACGTTGAATAAAATTTTAATTCTTTGCATATATTTTTTACTGAATGATTCAAGTCTTTATAGACATCATTTTATCAGTGTTCATTTCATAATAATAAACAAGTGGGGGATTATTGGATATTATTGTTTATAAGAGTTGGTTTCGGTTAGTTAGAATTCTGTTGATAACAGAATTCAGATTAAGCTAACCCAATTCACACATTTCAAACACGTGCTATGAATCAGTCTCTAGATACTCGTTTATAGAATTGATACACCGACTCAAAGCTTAATATATATAGTTTAGAGTTTACAGATGGAGATGGGATAAGATAAGAGAATAACATAAATATATTTAAAGCTCAATTTGTGATCTTAACATGAGTTGATTCTTTCCTCTCTCGATTGATACTCTTTAATCTTCTCCGTTCTCATTTCTGCCATTAAAAAATCTTAAGCTCTTCTTCTTTTTGGAGTTGAGCTACAGAGTATAACTCTGAGTGAATCTTCGCCTCTGTCATTCATGTTCTTCATTCTTTGGTTTCAGGTTAGATCATTCCTCATCATCTTCACCTTTCCAACAAAATCTACTAAAAGTAAAACAAGATAAAAATTTGTACAATATGAGTATTATAACTAATTTTGTGATTGGTCTAAATTTTTTTGGATGATGTCAGGATCACTAATATAGTGTTGTAGATCCTGGTATTTTTTAAAAAATCTTATTGTTGTATAATGTTTTTGACAAAAAAATGGTATGTTAGTGTCTGACGAATTTATATATATATAAAATTAATCAAGTTCAATCGAATTACTTTCAAAATAAAAAATAAGATAATTTCTCAATAAAAGAAAGTCACAAGTATAGGATTTCTAGAGACTCAATAGTCAAATGTTGTACCTATATATTTGATATATACAATAGTGGAAGGCTCTTCCTATGATTGCAAACGCTAATATACCTCTAGGTACACCGTACATAATCGTAAAAGAAGAATAATTATGACTTAATATATAATCTACTAAATTATTAACAAGAATAAGAAAAAGAAAAACATAAGAATAAGCAAAGGGTCCTAATGGAATATCAGATATAAAAATTTAAAATTTATCTTGCTAAAAGAAAATCTTGATAAGAATTGAGATATGTAGAAGAAGATGCGACTCGTGATGCTAACGATATTCTCCATTTAGCTTTACACAACAATGAGTCTCTTTCTAACACTTTGTTCTTTAATGGGTTTGGCCTAGAATTTCTGAATACAGATTTAATTCATATATCACCACCTATCAACTCCAAATACATTTATTAAAATAGAAAATGGAATTTTGGACAATGGGTACAATTATCTTTTATTTTTTCAAGATGCCATGAAAGTATTTCAGTATCAAATGAAGAAGATATATGGACTTGACAAAAGCTTTTAAACTCAAATGTAACATAAAAACCTACTCTCTCACATGCTTTTTAATATACTTTATTACTGGGGAAAAATCTAATCCTAATGCAAGAGTTAATAATTGAATCACTCTAATTAATTATTATACCGAGAAGAATTTGACACATTTAATTTTCTTTACATTTTCCAAGAATCTTTTCTTTTTTGTAAAAATGTTATTCCAAGAATATTTATTGCAGTTTTCTGATATCTTATCAAGAGATTGTGTAGATCAAATGTCATACATTTTGCGTATCATATTTAAATGCTTATCTTCGAACAAAGAGAAATCGAAATATAATAAGAATTATAATTGATTTTTTGGAAAACTCCAAAAAACTCTTACTTACGAGGGTGTACGAAAACTAATTTTGGATAATTAAAATTTTAGATGACTTTAGTGAATTTAGATAAGTTGTTATGATATTTAAGTTTTTGTGGTTTTAACTAAAACCATGTCAATATTAGATCATTTAGTTACCATGTAAAGCATTACAATGTAGACTAGTTTTGACTAATGAGTTAGGTTTGTTTTAGATTCCGGTGTCCACAATTTGACCATTTGGTTTGGATGTCAGCTCGTGGCCCATTAAGTGTAACCAAAGCCCATAACTAATTTTGTCGAATAACCCGAAATTTGGCGGGTCGGATATTTTAACCGTACGAATCGAAAACAACTTGGATCAAAGATGAACATTCATCCTTAGGGACCCGACAAATTTAATCACATCCGACCTAAAGTTTTGATTTTTTTTTTTAAATTAAAAATCCTCGAATTCCTCGACAAAATTTTTATTCTACCAGCAAATTGTAGTTTTCCCAGATCTTTTGTCCCTCTGTTTTTCTTCACATTGTTATCTTCAGTGTTTGTCGCATTGTTCCCTTTTCCCAGAAGCTGATACCAAAAAAGCCCTAGCAAATCTGGGTTTTTTTCAATTCTCTGAATCGTCAGATCTTGATCTGAGAGACCTTACAGGTTCTGTTCTGCTCTTTCATTGAATTTAATTGCATTTCGATTGATCTGACAAATGATGGGTCTCCTTCAAGTTTCTGTTTCTAAAAGTTTCCCTTTCTGGGTTTCTCTTTTCTTATAATTGAAAAATATATATTTTGGAGAAATGTTTTAAACCATTTAGGTTTTTTTACTATGATTGCTTCCTTGCAATTCATTAGCTTTAATCGAGTTTGTTGCCTTGGTAATGTTTCAAATTTGTGAACTATACTTGTTTTGTTAAATTAGAAAATGATAGGAAGATCATCTTCTTCTTTTGGCTTCTTTGTTTACAGAATATGTTTAGGTTTATATGATCACATGATATTTGATTTGTATTACTGAGAGTGATATTGTTTCTCTAAATGCTCTTATTGCCTTTATCTTCAGGTGCTTTGAGAGTGTGGTTCATCCAAAGTGAAAGGATTAAGGATCTGTTTAACTAGAATATTTTTTTCAGTTTGTGAGGTTTATAGGGACATGAGATTGCTAATAGTTAATTAAAAACGAAGTTCAGGATAATATTGTCCTGAATAGAACACATATGTTACGTCTTCTTAAATGGTTAACTGGATTGAGCAAAAGAAGTAGGCAAGCAAAAACGCTTGAGGAGAGACCTTACATTGCCAGGGTTAAGCCAGTACTGATGGTTGACGCGGT
Organism: Lepidium africanum; assembly: GCA_900406405.1. NCBI lineage: Eukaryota > Viridiplantae > Streptophyta > Magnoliopsida > Brassicales > Brassicaceae > Lepidium > Lepidium africanum. The sequence continues at coordinate 19,886 of OVAX01001933.1, read as the reverse complement.
TCAAGAGATTGCGATTTATATTCATAGGTTTCATAACCTGGATCTTTTCCAGCAAGGGTATGGACATTGTTATGTTTTTTGAGTAATTGAAGTTTCTAGTTACAACATTGTTTTACAAAAAACAGTTTCTAATTATTTTAGTGCATTAGATGGTATCAAATAAAAATCACAATGAGCTGGGAGGATGGTGATAACGAAACTCGTGGTATTCCTTCAAGAGTCGTTCAATATGAAGGTACAATATAGCACACATGTTTGAAAATCATGGAAAACCAATATCTGAATTCTCTATTATAAGAGAGTTTATTTTGAGTATAATATGGATATTGAGGATTGAGTTTCTTTACAGCTCCTGATTCTGCCTCTAGTGACTCATATGGAGTGTGGAGGATAGATGATAAAGATAATAGTTTCTTGACACAGCCTTTCCGCATCAAATTTGCAAGGCAGGATGTTCGTCTGTGTATGATGATCTCATTTACTATGCCACTGGAAAGATATGAGGTAGCAATCTCTACTTATTATGTATTCTGATAATTATTAAAATGAATTGAATTGAATGATATCTATCCTGTGGATATTGCTTTATTGAAGTTTCAAAATGATTCTGGGTATGCAGGGGTCAGCAACATCTGCTGCTATATTAAAATTTGAGCTTATGTATGCTCCCTCTATGGATAATTCATCGAAGCATTTTGATGCTTCTCCTCTTGCAATCCATGAATTCCGTATTCCTCCTAAAGCACTTACAGGCTTGCATTCATACTGTCCAGTACATTTTGATACACTTCATGCGGTTCTTGTCGATATTAGTGTCCACATCAGTGTATTGAAGTCTGCTGCTTACAAACGACCTGCAAGTCAATCAAGGTTTGTCAACAAAATGTTTGGATATGACATTCTTTTCTATATTATTTGCTTAAGTTTATATTCTATTTAGTTGATATATCAAGGTGTTTTGATGCAGTGGTGTAGGTAACAGTAAAAATGTCAGTGGAAGCACTACTCAATCTTTCAAGAAAGTATAGCTTATGCTTCAGTAGTTCAACATTTTGCATTTGTCTAGATTTTCAACATGTCTTGTTGATTGGTTGCCAACTTTTTAATTCACTAGGCACTTGGTCTGCTTGCTTCTGCTGACAAGAAACTAGTGTCATTTGTTAAAGCATTACTTGGAGCTCGTGATATTTTGCTTGAGGAAATACAAAGACTCAGCAAGGCAGTTGCTAATTCAGTTGATTTGTCTGAGTTTGTATCAAATATGAATAACGTTCCATTGTCTCACTCAGCATTTGACGGTTCAGGACAAGGCATGGAACAAAACAGTCTTGAGGTCCTTGCTTTATTTTGTTGCAGACTAGTTTTTATCTATTATTTTATTTAATCTTCTTCTGCTTATTTCTCCTTTCTTTTGGAACAGAAATTAAAAATCACATATGATTTCACAAGTGATGACTGGCTTCACGAACTTTCAAAGGATCATCTATCTCGTCTATTCCACTTACTAGGCACCCAGCTGCATTACCTTTGGACCACGTTTCTGGGATTTCACCGGTATATCCTTTTGGACTTTAATGGTCTAATTAAGTTGTAGGCCAGATCGTTTCTTATGCTATATCCTGAAAGACTGTAAAGATCAAAACACAAGGCATTTATCTCATGAATCCTTTTTAGGGATAATCACACAAAGATACTGGATTATCTTCGTGACATCTGGACTAGAGATCGGAGAGCTGAATGGTCAATATGGATGGTGTACTCTAAAGTTGAAATGCCCCATCATTTCATAAATAGTGGAATGACTGATATCTTAAATCACAAAAGGACCTCAACCGTGTTGAAATTAAATGAAGTGAGTTTAGTGTTATGTCTCTGTATTCATATTTTGTGAAACCAAAAGACTGGCTCACCTTATTTTTGCTCTGATGTAGCCTGCCCAAGTCGCAGCTACTCGTGCTGAGCTTCACCGTCGAAGTATCGCACAGATGCGGGTTTGTTCTTCTCTGTTTGGTTTAGTTCCCTCTTGGCGTCATAAACTGTTGGTTTACTTTGTCAATAATATTGTTGGTGCAGATAAACAATCGTTCAATACAAGACATGCATATACATGGAGATCCTATGCGGGTTCCTATTATTATAATTGAACGTGTCTTGAATGCACCAAGACGTACTTCAAGTGATAATTCGTACTTGAGACATTTGGATATGCTTGATTCTAGCTTGCTTAATGGGCATCCTGATGAGACGGAAAAAACAAAAGTTATCAATTCCCAGCAAAGTGGTCGTGAACTGAAAATCGTTGTATTTGTTCATGGTTTCCAGGCAAGTATCTTCTTATCTTCTTGAATTTCATTGAAACTATCATAGCAATTTTTCTTAGATACATTCTTTCCTTTTGATCTTGTATTCGCAATCATGTGATAGAACTTTGTTCATATTTGCTACAATAGGGGCATCACTTGGACTTAAGGCTTGTCCGGAACCAATGGCTTCTGATAGATCCAAAGATAGAGTTTCTCATGTCTGAGGCAAATGAGGAGAAAACACATGGTGATTTCAGGGAAATGGGACAGAGGCTCGCACAAGAAGTTGTTTCTTTCCTTAAGAGGAAAAAGGATAGATATGCGAGACATGGGCATTTAAAAAGCATCAAGTTGAGTTTTGTTGGGCATTCCATTGGTAATGTTATCATCAGGACAGCAATTGCCGGTAATATTCTTAGAAACCTGAATAAGTTTTTGTTTCGTTTCCGGTGTTAATTCTATCTTTTGTTGTTTCAGATAATTTAATGGAACCATACAGAAAGTTTCTACATACATATCTATCTCTTTCGGGTCCGCACTTAGGTTATCTGTACAGTACAAACTCTTTGTTTAACTCTGGCCTTTGGCTCCTGAAGAAGTTAAAGAGTACACAAGTTATCCATCAGCTTACACTCACAGATGATCCTGATCTTCGGAATACGTTCTTTTACAAACTCTGCAAGGTTAGAGAAAAATTACCTCAACTTGTCTTCTGATTCACCATTATTTTTTTTGCAGAAATATATCTTAATTGTCCATTCTAAAAACTGGATTGAATTCTTTTCAGCAAAAGACATTGGAAAATTTCAAAAATATAATTCTCCTCTCATCGCCTCAGGTACACTCTAACCCTTCAAAAGTACCCTTGTGAATAAAATAGAGAAGTGTCATGATTATCAGTTTAGAAATTTCTTGATCACATAGATGTTGGAGAAAAATATAACCGGAAAAACCAAAGCGGACCAAACTGAATATTTAAATTAAAACCGAACCAAAGAAAGAACCGTACCGAAAACAATGTTAGTGAAACCAAACCTCAAGAAGTTGTGACTTTCATGTATAATGCAGGATGGTTATGTTCCATATCACTCAGCAAGAATCGAGTCATGCCAACCGGCTTCATTCGACAGCTCGAAAAGAGGAAACACCTTCTTGGAAATGCTGAATAATTGTATGGACCAAATACGTGGACCGTCCCCTGATGCGCCTAATCAGCATCGTGTGTTCATGCGTTGCGACGTCAACTTCGACACGACATTGTATGGACGTAACCTGAATTCATTCATCGGACGAGCTGCTCACATTGAGTTTTTGGAGTCTGATATCTTTGCAAGGTTCATAATGTGGTCATTCCAAGATTTGTTTCGCTGAGTTTTTGTACTAAGTTGAAGAAATTTTGGGAGTGACTGGGATATATATAAACTGTTGTATATTAGCTATATAGATAGTTTGGACTAATTTGCTTTTGAGAGGAAAATTAGATGTAGTTGGTTTACAAGCAATGTACCTTCCCAATTGCGCCAAGATGTTTAAGTTATAGATGTTACTCAAATATTTTGAAGTTACAAAATCTAAAGGTAAAAATCTGCACAAGTTATAGATGTTACTCAATATTTTGAAGTTACAAGCAATGTACCTTCCCATTTGTGTTGTTTTTAATTGATTTTGTGCAATATGTACTTGTCACAAAAACTGATACTGCTTTTTTTTTTTTAACACATACTGATACTGCTTATTAATAAAAATTACAAATAAGAAAATACTAAAATTATTGTTTTGAAGGTGTCACATATTTCTCCATATAATGCCCTGACCGCCACCTTTAAAAACTTGTTTATCGATCCTACAAATCATCATGCGATATTTCTTATGTTTTGTCTTGACTTACACGGTTTCAAAAATCACTTCTTGGAAACTTATCCATCTTTCAACTACTCCACATTAAACACACTTAACTTTGAAGTTCTTTCTGAACAAATGATCGAAAAGATAAATTCATTTTGGTGACATAGATAATTTGACATGCAGAGCCAGAGTTCTTTTTTGTGACAAATTTTATTGTCTCCTGTTTGGATTTATAAACCATTTTATATAATTTATCTATTTACAAAAGAAAATCTTAGTTGTTTACATATTAAGAATTTTCTTTAATTTTAGGCTTATAGCTTTTACTATCCTCTTTTATAATTATCTGTTATAATGAAAAAAAAAAAGAGTTTTACCTTCGAATTTATTCGACAATAGTGGAATGTACAGGGTAAAAATTAGATATATTAAGCTCTTACAAATTATTTGTACTTAAATGTTTATCTATTGCTATAAAATCTTTTTTTGATAGTTGTATTAACATTTATTCTCGTTCCAACTTTTGTTAGATTATCCATGCTATGCACACTACAAGAAAACAAGTCAGTTTTTCACAACAGATTCCGTCGGTTTTTGTTGGAAAAAGGCAATTTCTGACGAATACCGACAAAAAATTATGGTCGCGAATCAATTGTCGAAAATTCTGGTTCCGTCTGTTTTCGTCGATAATTTCCGACGGAAACCGACGGTATAGAGCCGGCGGTTATTAGCTGTTAGTTTTGGTCGGATTGGTGCCGTCAATTTCCGTCGGGATGTTTGCTGTCGGATTCGGTCGGTATTATTGTCCGTCGGTTTTGGTCGGTTTTAGTCTGTCGGTTTCGGTCAGAAATGTTTTTGACTGTTTCCGACGGAATATATAAATTAAATTTTTTAAAAAAAATTAGAATTGTTTTAAATTAAATAAAATTTAAAATATTAAATTTTAATTTACAAATTATAATAAAAAAAAGGTTAATTAAGTTTTATTACACATAAAGAACTAACGGAAACTACATGTTCCTAGGGTCTTGAGTCATGCTATCCAAGGAGGGGGAAGGAGAAAACATGCGCATAAGCTCGACAATTTGAGCTTCTTGCCTCGCAAAACTATCCTCGCTCCGCTCCTGGTATGTGCTCTGAGGTCGCCCGAAGATCAACCGGCTCCTGACGCTCCCGCTGGCTGAGACCGATTCTCTGACTGAGACCACCTACTGCCGGGAAACCATCAGCAGTGACCAACCTCCCGAGTCCGTATCGTCGTCTTCTCGAGACAGGAGTTTCCTACCCAAATATTTACTTAGATTGTTTTCAATATAATTTAACGTTAGCTATAGAAGTGAAACAGTGGATTAAATTCATACCTCGACAACGATGTTGTTGAAAAAATGCGAGCAGTGGAAAAAAAAAAGAGATGTGTTCTTCATACAAAAAAATTGTTCTTCATAAAAGAAAGTGTTCTTCAAAAAAAAAATTCAATCATCCTCAAATCTTCCAAATCAACTAAGTATCGGCAAAATCTAAGCTATATTGCCTAAATCTAACTAAACCCAACAATCCTATGTCCAAAACTCATCCTAAATTTCTAATTTCTCAACTTAAGTAAAAATTTCATGAATTTGTTTGAATTAGAGGAACTTACATAATATGGGTTAGACTAGAGGAATGGGTGTTGATTCCGCCGAGTTTTGGAAGTTAGAAATCGCCGCCAATTTGAGAGATTTTAGTGTTGGCCGTGAAGAAGAAGAGGAGGAAAAAGAAAGGTTTTCGTCGAGTTAATGAAGGTAGGCGACGGAAACCGTCGGTTTCCGTCGGAAAATGGACCTGGAACCAAGGCAAAAAATTTTAGGTTTTTTCGTTTTCCTTCAGATTTCTGTCTGAGTCCGTATGTTTCCATCGGAAATTTCCTACCGTTTTCGAAGGAAAATTAGAAATATTTACCAAAAATATTTTGCACTAAATAGTTAATTTAAAATTGTATATAAAATAATATTATAGATTAATTTCGACAAGATTGCTAGATAGAATTTTTGCTACAAGATTTATGGGTTGTTTCAAAATAATCCAGGAACATCACGTATATACAATAAAGTAAATGTGGGTTTGTGGGAGAGAACATTGAAGGATTCACCATTACCGTTGGTTCTTGAGTGTCAGAGCGATTTTATGTAACAAAATTTTTTCCTTGTTCATTATACTCGCAACTTAGAGTTACTGAAACAGTTAGATTTTTTAGTACTTTGTCGAGAGTTACCATCATTATTGTTTCAGTCATAATTTGAGGACTTCATATAACTAAGTACTACACGGACATCACGTTTTATATTACCGTAATTATAATAAATTTTTTGTTTGTATTTCTAGAAAAAAATTATTAATTCTCGTCGGTTTCCGTCGGAAACTTACCCACGGAAACCGACGGATTTATTATTTTTAATTAAAAAAATAATTTATTAATTCCCGTCGGTTTTCGTCGGAAACTTACCCACGGAAACTGATGGATTTATTATTTTTAATAAAAATAATAATTTATTAATTCCTATCGGTTTCCGTCGGAAACTTACTCACGGAAACCGACATATTTATTATTTTTAATAAAAAAATATTTTATTAATTCCCGTCGGTTTTCGTCGGAAATATTTTCAACGAGTATCGACGGAATATAATATTTATTTATTTTTTTAATTCGGATTTCATCCAAAATATTTCTAACTCAAACCAACGGAATATATTATTTACTTATGTTTTTAAAATTCCGTCGGTTTTTGTTGGAATATTCCGATGACTACCGACGGATTTTAATATTTTTTTAATTTTTTTAATTTCCGTCTGTTTTTCTCGGAAATTTTCCGAAGATTTCCAACAGAATTTAATATTTTTTTATTTTTTTAATTCTGTCGGTTTTCTTTGAAAATATTTCCGACGAAAACCGACGGCTCTTTTTTTTTCCGACGAAAACCGATAGAGTCGATCATGGTTTGTCGGTTTTCGTCGGTTTTACTTTTCTGATGGAAACTAACAGAAAAATTTCCGTGCCATGTTTTCTTGTAGTGGCATGTGATTAGATTAGTTTTGGTTTTGGACATGATTAGTTGTTTTGATTGTGTAAAAAAAAAGTTATTATTATAGTTAATGTAAAATTTTCTTAGGTTGAGATTTAAAATTCATTTTTTTATTTTAAGTCATTAAATATCTTATACTTTAAAAAATAAATAAATATAACAATATTCTAACATTTAAAAAACGAAATTTGAATTCTTGTTTTTTATTAACTAATTCTTCACATGTTAGATAAAAATATTTTATTTTCAAAAAGGATTGAAAATATTTAAGAATCTACTTTTTCTTAAAAATGAAAGAAAATAAACAATTTTGTTTAATTATTTAGAAATAAAACTATATCACCAAGTTTTTCTCGATCTTTAGAATGATCAACTAATAACTCTAACATGTAGCGATTCATTCCTTCTATCTACAATTAGTAGACTAAATATGTAATTCAGGGAGTGAGTTTTAGGCTATGGATCGGATTTGTCGATACAATTGTTGACAAAAAAAAAAAATTATATCATCTTAAAATGTATTGTTTTGAAATGACATATAATGTTATATTTTGCAAATTTAAGATTTTTCTGTAAAAAAAAACATTATCTTTGATATATAAAATACCATAAGAGCTATGATTTTAGTTGCTTTCTGGTAAATCCCTCTCTGATGTATACATAGCTAAAGAGCTATGATTGTAGTCATATCAAAAAATTTTGTTTCTTGTGCTATGGATCCACTTCACAAAAACTCAACACATATAAAGTTTGAAAAGCTAAATCACATGCCAATGATTTAGTTTTGTCACTTGATAGCAACTTAGAGGTGACTAATTAATGGTTTTGTTTCATTTCTCTTTTTCTTTTTATCCTTTATTTTCTTTTGTTACATATTTTTAAAGGGATATATATTTAATCAATAACCACAAGAAAGTTATGAAAACAACTACAAAAATCCTCCAAAAAAAATCCTTAACCACATTTTCTAAAAGTAATAAACTATCATACAAAGAAAAAAAAACAACGAATTACTCAGTGAAAATATCATCTCGGCCCGCCAAAACACAATGACACATTCCAAATTCTATACACAATCATACAAGCATAGAATTAAACACATACTCAAAATACACAAACATTTTGATAAGTTATTCTAGGCCACAGAACATCCACATGTTAGCTTTTTATCCATATAATCCATGACCACCGACCATCCACGATTATTGTTGACCATCCATATCATGCTAGTTCGTATGTGAACTAGAATTCACATGTCATAGACTATTCATGGTTATTGTTGACCATCTCCAACAAGTAATTGTATCTCATATATAATTCATAACTACCGATCATCTATGGTTTTTGTTGATCATCTACATTAAGAATTTTTATATCGGAATCCATGAACATCGACCATCTAGGGTTATCATTGACCATCTACAACAAGCCACTTTATCATAGTATCCACAACTTCTGACCATTCAAGCCACTTCGTTTCAGAATCCACGACCACCCAGCATCCATGGTTATTCCTGAATTCACCATCACCGACCATCCATAATTATTTCTGGTTAAGCACAACAAGTTGCTTCATCATCATGTCATAATATTATATTATAGACTACCTATCATCACATTCTACACATCAACGCAAACATTGCAAAAAACACTATTCTTATGTGTATCATGAAGCATTACAGAAAAATAAAAATAAAAATAAAAACTATGTTTCTATATATCACACTCACCTAGGCTTGGCTATAAAGAGAAGGAAAAACGTCTTTCTAGACTGAAATTAACTCTAAATTTGGATAGAAAACCTGATATGGAAAGTAGATACCGAAAGACTTCCTGCAATATGCAGATCATATTTTGGTTCTTTTTAGTTCGTCAAGTACTGCTTTCCAAATTTGATGAACGCAATTTAGATCTGGATAAATGTTTATAACATTCAAACTAAAATTTTGAATAATGTGCCGATTTTAGGTGAATCTAGATATAAAGATAAAAAATATAATCACCAAAACTTCTGTTGATTTCAAGTTATTTTACTCTTTACTTTCTCCTTTAATCTTCACGTTATAAAATTAGATCAGAACACAACGATATGAACGATTACAGTTAGGGTTTGAGGTTATATTAGGGTTTATAGGATGCTATGTGACTCTAACAATATATATATATATATATATTAATTATATAGGATTTTTATTTATCTATTGGTTCTAATTCTAATGGTCAATGTATAGTTATTAGTGTTTATAATATATATATGTAAAATAACTATGCTTAATCATTTAAAGAAAAAAAAACGAAGAAGAAGGATCAACTATGCGGGTAACACGGGACAACAACTACAAAACCTAAGAAGTCCGAACCATTTTGTAGAAAGTCTTCCTACCTAGGGACCCTAATTTTGTCCAATAGTCTTTGCTTTAGATTTGCATATGCGTGATGAATTTTAGCCGATTTGTTTATTAAAACTTTTTGTAAAATGAGATCGAACTCTATTATATCATACCAATAATTTCCAAAGCATAAAAGCCTATAAATTATTTCGTTGTCAATACAGTTAATTGATTGGGTTTTTGTTTTTAGTTCAACCAGAGTCCTAATTTTACATTCACATGCATGCATATTCTTCAATATGTGAAAACACTTATTCATCATTAAACAGTCATTACTCTTAAGATTAGATGCCTCTAAGATCCATTCTCTCGCAAGTGTCTATTGAACTTTATGTTCAAATAATATATTTTAAATAATTATGAAGTGGAGAAATGTTTTTATCTAGAGATTAAATATCGTTCATCTCTATGATGTTTTATGGAAAATCAAATCGTGTCAATCTAATTGATCATTTAATAATTATGTAGAATATATAGCTTTCAGTCATGTAGTTTTAATGGAATTATGTATATTTGCTTATATTAGTCTAAAATATAGCTTGTATGACCATGCACGGTGAGAACTCATATTGTATTTTGGATATACAATATTATACTGAAAATTAGACGACCATATATTCAGCTTTTAGACATTACATTGTTTTTAAAAGAGGTTCAAAAACAAATTTCTGTCATTTTTTGTTAATGTTCTAAGAAGAAAAAAAATTATTAAACTAACTAACTTTGCTAATTAATAATTTTGCTAATAAAAAATTAACTTTAAAGTAACTAAGCAATGGTCATTATTTATGGTTAGACCCAAATTACTCGGGTTCAATAAAAGAAAGCTCATTTAGAAGAAAGGAAACCGATAAATCAGCCCATATTGAGAAAGGGAGCTAACCCCAACGCGCTAACCAACCGGAGGAAGAATCAGCGCGCTGACCGATTGAGAAAATAAGATCTAATTGAATTAAGGTGATGGATCGGCGCAATTGAATCCAGAATCACAAGAAAACAAGTTAGCTCGAGTCCGAGAGATAAAGTTTTTCAGTTTTTGGCAAATAATCTTACAGTTCATTGTGTTTTATTTGTCAAATCTAAAAAAATTTATCGAATTCTGACTTTTTGTTTTACGTATAAACAGTCATATTCTCAGCATGGTGGTTAGGATCCGAGTCCTCTCCACTACAATTGGTAGATTATAAGGAAATTCTAAGCTATAGATCATACCATCTTGATCTAGTTGTTAATTAAAAGAAAGATACTTAAGCGATGCTTTTACATTTTTCGTAATTGTTTTTCAATACCTATTAGTCTATAAGTTAAAGTGAGATTAAAAGTTGTTGGCCAGTNTCGTAATTGTTTTTCAATACCTATTAGTCTATAAGTTAAAGTGAGATTAAAAGTTGTTGGCCTGTATACATAATTTTTTCTGATAACCAGGATAATCTTGCCTAGACCAACTAAACTCTAACACTCAAAAAGTTTGGGTTTTTTAACCACCTAAAAGAATCTATAGGCAGTGAAAGATGTTTCACAGCTCAGGAAAGTGAAACCTTGTCAAAAAAGAGCAATTAGTATAAATCGTTACGCAATTGAACCAACTCAACTTGATTAGTATTTTAGGTTCTAATTATAAATATTATTTTATATTTTTATTATTATACTATTATTCTTATTTATGTATATTTTGACGAATACATATATATTTTAATTAACATTTTCTCATAAACAGTAATATACATGTCGACACGCTATACAACAATATTTCTAGCATGTAACGTATTTAAGGATATATATATATATATATTAGGTGGCTTTCCCGCACTTTTGTGCTGCATATGTAAATTTTAGGATTTAATTATATTAAAATTTATTTTATCTTTTACATTAGTAATAAGTTTTTTTTAATTGATATGAAATTAAAATACCAAAAAGTAGAACTCAATCTGTGAAAAATAAATTTTAAAATCCAAAATTTTTAATACATAAAATCAAATAACATAATATGTGTGAAAATAATATAGATAATAGTTTTCATTGATCTTATATTTAACAAATAATATTATACATATAGTTATGCTTTTAAAACTTTTTTCTAGGCATTGAAATTATTATCAGTGTAATCTTTTGGTAATTGACATAATAAATATCTTACATTGATTTTTTCTTTCATTAACATATGAATTCTAATATATATAAAAAATAAAAAAAACATAATTCAAATCTTTTAAAAAAATTGTGTTGATTTTATTTTTATAAGCATATGATTGCAACGCAAAAACATAAACAAATTTTTGACTTAATTTTATATATATTTTGAATCATCAATATAGAGTTATACCATTAGTTTCACGGTATTTAAATAAAATTTAAAAAATTCGATAAATCAATTTTTTTTTTAAAGCATAATATTTAAATATGAATATGATTTAATAAAGATTACGATAAGTACAAAAGATTTGTAATTATCCTTATCTTAATAAAATTTAAATAGTATTAAATCAATACAAATATTTTTTACTTAATTTTCAGATCATTTTAAAATTAAAGAGATCATTATGTTTTCTTAAAAATAAAAAATTATGTCAAATTAAAAAATATTAATTTAAATACGAATTTATTTTATATTAATGTAAAATTTTAGTTTTGTATTTATTTCATCTAATTATCAACATTATAAAAATAATTTAAATATTAAAGTAAACTAAATCTTAATATTAACGATAACTTTGTAATGAACTACGTTGAAATTAAACGTGGTGTTGACACGTAAGCTTTTTGACAAAATCACTCATTTAATAATATATAAGATATATATATATATATATATATATATTATTGACAATATCTCTTCCTTTCTTTTTCACATTCATTGCTAACATATTTTTTTTAATTGTAAAATGTGAATATACACGAAGAGTTAACAGTCTTATCTTTAACAAAAAAAAAATGTTAACATTCTTATATCATTTTTATTTCTAACTGGGTAGATTTGGGTCCATTCTGGCTATAGATTGTCTGCTTAAGATAGGGAGCTGCCTCTTGGGCCATACACAAAAGTTAGTGTAGCTTTTAGGTCTATCATCACGATTTAAGGTTCTATGTACCAATTATTTGGCTTCTTCTTTCGCTTTGATTCAATGATTCTCATTTCTCGGACTATCCCACTATAGAGATGCAGACAATTATAT
>OVAX01001932.1:0-36338 GCA_900406405.1 Lepidium africanum | reverse complement strand
GGCTTATATTCTCTGGCAATTTTATTTCCGCTGCGCCGTGTGAGTTTAGTGCCGAATATCCTAACAGCCTCCACTTGGTTGGAATACATTCTTCATATCTAAACCATCTGCTGAAGGTATGAAGAGAAAGGCTTACACATGTGGCTCTCCCTCATGATTCTTATATGTTTTTGTCATGCATGATCGAGATAGGAAGGAGCAATCACACACAGTCTTCAGTGATGCAAAGTCCGGTGAACAAGAAGATGGAAATTGGTCCTGGGAATCTAAAGATGCAGTTTTCTCCAGACTCTGGTCTCCTCGAACGGATGTACAACTCCAGAACAGGAGTATGTTTGGTACAATAAATTTTTTACAATAAAGATTAAAACACAAGCAACTGCTTACAATAACTATCTATCTTTCAGGCTGACATACAGGTGAATCAGAACTATTTCTGGTATACTTCAGCTGATGGGGACGCAATAGATTCTCAGGTCTCTGGTGCATATATATTTCGACCTAATAGTTCCTCAGCTTATGCAATTTCTTCATCGAAGGTTAGTCTATGAATCATTACTACAATTAATATATAATGGTGTACTCACACATATAGTAAAATATGGTGCGAGGGGCTTTGATAGATGAGGTACACCAGCAGTTTAATCCGTGGGTGTCACAGGTAATCAAGTAAAAAAAGTTGCAACCATTTGAGAATCCTCAGTTAGTTGATACGTCAATACTATGTTATGTAGGTGGTAAGAGTGTACAAAGACAAAGAGCACGCCGAGTTTGAGTTCACTGTAAAGAGTGCATATATGGTGTTCTCCATATTTGTTGTATATATATTTAATCAGAAAGATGGTTCAGGCTCTCATTCTCTTGAGCAGATTGGTCCAATTCATACTGGTAAAAGAGGTGCTATAGGAAAAGAGATAATCAGTAAGATGGTAACAAACATGACTACAAATAAGACCTACTACACTGACTCTAACGGAAGAGACTTTCTCAAACGGGTGATCAATCTTTATATATTGTCTTACTATACCAACTGAGATTGTGTTGTAATAAACTTTGCATCTTACTAAAGAAACTACACACTCTATTGCTTTACAGGTCCGGGATAACCGACCAGACTGGCATCTGGAAGTGAAAGAGCCAATAGCAGGAAACTACTACCCGGTAAACTCTTTATGTGAGGCAAAAGCAAGATCTAATTTGGATTTTCATGTGATTGGCTTCACAGTGTTAACGCTTTGTTAGTGTGAATCTTCAGCTTAATCTCGGAATGTACACGAAAGACGAGAAAACAGAGTTGTCAGTGTTGGTTGAGGGCAACAGGGGGTGCAAGTATCAAGGACGGTGAAATAGAATTGATGCTTCACAGGCGTCCGTGCTTGGATGACATGAGAGGAGTTCAGGAGAGCCTTGAGGAAAATGTGTGTGTAGATGGTACCTGCGAAGGATTAACGGTATGGGGGTATATAGGTTAGCTGAGACACTTTGTCGAGTAAAACTCGTGATCTATAATTTGTGTTAATGGTCAGGTTCGTGGCAACTACTATGTAAGCATAAATAAGGCAGGAGAAGGAAGCCAGTGGAGAAGAGAGACTGGGCAAGAGATATACTCTCCCCTTATAATGGCATTCACACACGAGAACAAAGACAAATGGAAAGCCTCTACTTCTTTGAAAGGTTATGCCATGAATCCTCACTACACCTTGCCTCCAAACGTTGCTCTCATCACTCTTCAAGAGTTGGATAATGGGGATGTTCTTCTCCGCCTAGCTCATCTCTACGAGGCTGGAGAAGACAGTGATTTCTCGAAAGTTGCTAAAGTGGAGCTGAAGAAGTTCTCTGAGAAACTCGTAAGAATTGAAAACACTTGCTCATCAATCTACAATTAGAAGATAGGTGGTGATTATTCATATATTGATTGAATGATTGATATTTGTAGATTAAGCAAGTGACAGAAATGAGTTTGTTAGCAAATCAAGAGAAAGCAAAAATGAAAAAGCAGAAGACGTGGAAAGTGGAAACCAAAGGAGATGGTGCTTCTTCACCGCTAAGAGGCGGACCCGTTGATTCATCGACTTTACTTGTCGAGCTTGCTCCCATGGAGATTCGAACGTTTTTGCTTCAATTTTTTCCGAAACAACAGAGAAGAAGAAAGTTGTTTCTCGGATGATTCTCATTGCATCTCCCCAATCTGTACAACATTTGATTCTTTCATCAATAAATACATAACTTGCGCGGGAAGACAAGTTTATTGTGTTAATGGGCCTATTTGGGTATATAAAGCCCATTTAAAGGGAATGAAATACATGAATGAAGATCTGAGGTTTTTGGCTTGTCGCTGAAGTTGGTATTCGGGTTTTTAATTTGCCCTGAAAAAAAACAAAAGAAAAGTACCAACATCGGAGAAAGAACAAGTACAGTCGTAATCGGAAATGGCCAGATACGATCGAGCTATCACTGTCTTCTCCCCCGACGGCCACCTCTTTCAAGTCGAGTACGCCCTTGAAGCTGTCCGCAAGGGTAACGCCGCCGTCGGAGTCCGTGGCACCGATACCGTCGTCCTTGCCGTCGAGAAGAAATCTACCCCTAAACTTCAGGATTCTAGGTTTTATTTCGATCTCTGCTTTTATATTAGTGTTATTTTGGATCGCTTGGTTTATTGAGTTGCTAATACTTGACTGAACATTGATGATACGACCTGTTTATACGAATGCTTTCATTGGTTTATGTATAATTTCTTCTTAATTCTTGGAATTTTCAGCTATAACCTAGTCATCAAACCAATCTTGTTCCTGGTGTGTAATGTTTCAGATACTCATTTACGAGAACATAGCTTTGTTTCTAACACATATATATGGCTTGCTTTTTCCCTGAACAAAAAAAAATCATATAAATTGTTGGACTTGAATGACTCTGCCTAGACGATATGTGGGGTTTGTGGTGAGATAAGTGTGTTATCTGTTTGTAAGTAGTTGGAAGATGAAGCTGATGTCTCCTTCCATTTGCCTGTGCTTGTTTTTGACAGATCAGCCAGAAAAATTGTGAGCCTTGATAATCACATTGCCTTGGCATGCGCTGGGCTCAAGGCTGATGCCCGTGTGTTGATTAACAAAGCAAGGATTGAGTGTCAAAGCCACAGGCTTACACTAGAGGACCCAGTGACTGTCGAGTACGTCACCCGCTACATTGCTGGCCTTCAACAGAAGTATACCCAAAGTGGTGGTGTCAGACCCTTTGGTCTCTCTACTCTTATCGTTGGCTTTGACCCTTACTCTCGTGTTCCATCTCTATATCAGACTGATCCATCTGGCACTTTCTCTGCTTGGAAAGCTAACGCTACCGGGAGAAACTCTAACTCTATTAGAGAATTTCTTGAGAAGAACTATAAAGAAACCTCTGGCCAAGAAACTATTAAACTTGCCATCCGTGCTCTGCTTGAGGTTTGCCATCTCCACCCATCTCCCTTGCTGATAAATCTAAATAATAATAACTAGAAATTTTGATTATTTGAGTATTTCACGTCTTTCAGATCATATTGTATGTCCTAGCCTGAGTTAACAACGTAAGCTGATATCTGCTTTGCATTGCAGGTAGTTGAGAGCGGAGGTAAGAACATCGAGGTTGCTGTAATGACACGGGAGGAAAGTGGGCTGCGCCAGCTTGAGGAAGCTGAAATTGATGCAATTGTGGCCGAGATCGAAGCTGAAAAGGCGGCCGCAGAAGCAGCCAAAAAAGGCCCTCCAAAGGATAATTGAGAAACAATATCTCAATTTCAGCTTATAGGGCCGCTCTTTGGTCTCCATTCTCAGTTGTACGTTTTGTTTGGTTCGAAGGCCTACTGCAAAACATGTCATGATTGATTAGGAATCTCAACTTTGCTTTATTGTGTTTTGTTTGCTGGTTCGTTCACATATGACAAAAGTACTTACCTAGAAACAAGATCAAGTGCATATCATTGATCATTTTATAAGGTATATTGGTAATTTGACAAGCTCTTGGCCAAATGTGGAAGAACAGTATTTATGTACAAAACAATCTTGCCAAGAGACACATAAACTCTCCAATTTATCATTCTTTGCACAGTAGGATTCACAAATCCAGTACGAGATCCTCTTTTCTTTTTCCAGATTCTAGTATCGATATTATAAGTACACCAATGTGTCTCACTCACGCATACGATCTGAAGATGTAATGAAGTTACAGCTAAAACTAGTTCGTGGTCTTTAATTGGGACAACTATCCAACCTCTTCTCATCAGACCATCTTGAATATGTATATGGGTATATGGATATGGCAGACAATATGGATACTTGAATATGTAGACGTTATCCCAATTAAACACCACAAGCTGGTTTTAGCCGTAACTTCATTAAAGAATCAGATCATATGCATGACTGAGACACATTGGTGTACTTATAATGTCGATACTGGAATCTGGAAAAAGAAAAGAGGACCTCGTACTGGAGTTGTGAATCCTACTGTCCTCCCATTCACCGAGAGCATTCTTCCATGTATATGTAGATATGATACAGAACATTTTCCTTGATATGCTTTCTGATTCTCTCTGATCGGTTGTTTTGTTTGTTTCGGGTAGTGGCAGTGTGAGGCTGTAGTAGGAGCAACATCAAAAGTACCTATCAATTCCATGCGTTTCTGATGTGATGGAGAGAATGCTAAATTGGAGAGGTTATGTGTTTCTCTTAGGAACTCTCCCTACTATAGTAGAAAGATAAAAATTAAGGATAAAACTTGCTGTGCCCATTCTTAGATAGAAGAGTGACTGTCAGTTTCCTATTTAGTAGTCAGCAGAACAATTAGCCTACTTTCCCTTAACGTGAACTAGCGTACCTGTTGCGTTTGACCTAACATAAAAGAGACCGAGGATGGTACATGTCACCACTCTTGTATTTCGTCATCTTCAGATATTTCACACGCCTCCTCATCCGTCTCTTCCTCCATTCCTGCAAACGCATCAGGAATTGTCCTGTAGCTTAGCCATTTCATCATGGGGGTATACTCAGTGGCCATGACTGATATATCTGCCACTCTTGACCGCTCATAACCTGCGTTACTCTGCTCTTTCAGATTAATCTGCGTTCATGCATCAAAATTGTAAGCATATAGAGAAACTTTGGACATGTATAATTAGTTTCTTTATCTGAGAAAGAGAAAAGAGCCCGACCTTGGTTTGTAGTGAGGACTGCTCCACTTGCCAGAGTTTTGGCTTTCGGATCACGTGCCATCTGCATATTCATGATACGAATTAATCAATAATATTTATTTTAAACATACATAGTACAATACAATTAACTGGAATCCGTCTGTAAAAGAAACCTGGATGACCATGGCTGCTTGTTACCATACAACACACCACGAACAGCTACAGAGGCTCCAGCAGACTGCAAAACGTCCTCTGTTTTGTTATGCCCACTCATCTTTCCTCTTATATCTGCGAGAAGGAGATCAGCATCTGCCAAATACGAAGAAACACACCAGGCATCTTCTATGGCTCCGTCGCTCACAAAATCTAGCACTTCATAAGCGTTATGAGTCCATATCAGAAAAAATTTAGGCTGGAAAAGCACGCACGCATTTAAGTTTAAGTATGCTCTCCAGTGTCACTCTACCAAGGAGGGCAATAGTGCATTTGCTACTATTAGAGAGTCGAGACGAGATAGTAATTGATACCATTCTCATGCAGGAAATCCACAACCCGCCCTGCCTGTCCATGAGCTTGGGAGAGAACCTTCTCTGGTGCATCCATTTTCAGTGGTAACCTTGCAAACTGGTCATGTACAAGAGAGACGCTGCAATCTGACACAAACATTAACTTAGAAGATAGAGATGCTGTGCTCTAAATTGCATTCTATAATTTCTAAGTGACGATCTACCTGGTAGAATAACATTATCAGTTTCTCTTTTGTTGTGGAGAAACTTTCCCAGAGCATGAAACAACAAAAGGGTTTCATCTCTACCAAAACAAGAGGATATACCACTATTTAAACCACTGTGTATTGCCTGCTCGTTTCCATGATAACTGTTATCCATGCAAGGCAGTGATGATTTTATATCGGTAAAATTTAGTTCTGGCTTAACGGAGAAGAGTTGCAAAGATGTAATAGCATGTCTGATGTCTCCTCCACTGGCACTCGCCATTTGATCAATATCCAGAGTCGTTACCTCACAATGCTCTTCCCTACATATTCTTTGAAGTGCCTTCTTAATTGAGTTCTTCGTAATGGGATTGAAAGCAACCTGCAAATACATACCTGGGCTATCAACTATAGTTGAAAGAAACATATGTATAATTAGATCAAGACTGCCAATAGTTTGATATAGCAACCTTTAAAGCTCCTGCTCTCTCAAGAGAGGACTGAAGGTCTTCCATGCTTCGCGCAGTCTGATCAGAAGAGTCTGCTTTAACACAGTCAGTGATCAATACCACTGTTGGAATCTGCGTTGATCTCACCAAGAGAGTTAAGCAGTTTTGTAGCTTATCAAATGCATGCCTTCCATTGGCTAGAGGAAGGTCATCAATCAAAAGAACAACCGGGGCCTTTATTCCCTCAGTACTTGATGAAGCAATCACTCCATATTTCCTCGTACTCGCAACAAAGTTTTCAAACTCATCCAGCTTCGACGTGTACTTCAGTCCTACGAAGATTTATGAAAGTAAAGCAGAAAATCGCTGAATAAAACAACCATCCTCCACCCTGAAATTTGCAGTGCCAAAACTGAGTAACTAATAAATATATTTCCATCAAGTACCTGAACTTGAGATGTGCACATGTTCTTGCCAGATTGTAGGAATAGGAGCGTTCCACTCATACACTGTGACTCCAAGGAGAGACGCAATCAAATGGATAGTAGCAGATTTTCCGACCCCAGCTTGCCCCGTTACTAGTAGAACATTATTTCCAAAACCATCCCGCTAATACAGAAAACCCAAAAAAGTGAATTCCATCATCAAGCATCAGAAGTTCAGAAACCACAAATTATTTACAAGATAAACCAAACATTACCTTTGAAAAATCAAAGCAATTTTCAAACCACAATTTAATTTGTTCAACCTGAAAATTAAATGAAAAAGAGATGAATAAGCGTACATTCACCAAGGAGAAAACAGTGCTAAAATGAGAAGGCAGAACACAAATACCTTCTTATTGTGAACAGCAAGCTCTTCCAAGGTGCGAGGCCTGTATTTGTCAACCCATAAATCCGTATCCTTACTCCTTTCATAACCTAAACAAGACACCACAGAGCAATTAAGTTAACAGACATTAAAAGCTAAAGCAAAGCGGAACAGAAATTAAATCGAAAGCTATGGACCGAGCAGGTATTTGGCGCGTACCAGAAGATACCTTAAACCCGCTAAGGGCTTCATTGAAATCTTCGAAAGACAATCTAATCTGCGTGATATAAAAGCGAAACTCAAGACCTTCATCAAGGTGAGAAGCCAAACGATAAATATACACTAGGCAGAAAAAATGTAGAAACGAATTTAGACCTTATCAACGTGAGAGGTCTCTTTAGTTGCCCTAGCCTTGGAAAGTCGAGGTCTCTTCGCCGCTCTAGGTTTTGTTGTGGAAACACCAGAGGACCTCGATTTCGACTTAGCAGTAGACCGCGATGACCTTAAGTTATACAATCCATAGTCATCTTCATCTTCCAACGGTAGTTCAACCATTTAATTTCCTTTAGGGTTTTCCGAAAACTTTCAGAAAAACATATCGCCCAGAGTTAACGGAGGACAAACGGAACTCGATCACTCGATTAAAGACTCAACAAGAAATTCCAATTTTCCGATTACTCGGATTTTCACCAGTGTGTCGTCGCCTTCCGCAGTTTTTCTCCTTCAATTTTCAGAGGGATAGCTCCTCAATAAACCCATTTTTTTATGGCTAAATATTTTCGCGGGTCGATAAAACGGTAGCGTTTCTTACCAAAGAAGAGTAGTAGTGACGTGTCTATATCTGGACCGCCGATCTCACTTAGTAAATTAAGACCGTCAAAAGAACGCTTTGTGATGTAAGTTAACGTAGGGGTAAGTTGTAGGGGATTAGAAAGGGACCCACCGACGATGGCCTGAGACTCACCTACCGAACGCCGTCTCCGAAGCTTTTCTTTACCAAACCATAAAATGCCTTTTGTATTTCTTCTTCTATTCACTCTTCACCTACCCAAATTCCTTTCTTCCCTCGAACCCGACTTCTGATCTCAATACGTTCTCATGGCTGCTAATTCCATTTCGCTTTCTATCTCCTCCAACGTAGCCGCCTGTAAGAACCTCAACTCTCTTCACAGCCGTGGCTTGATTGCTCCACGAACCATTTCATTTCCGGTGCCTTCTGCAACGTCTAAACCTGGAGAACTATCTCTATCTTCCACGACTATTTCTCGGTCTCGTGTGCGCGCCACTGCGAGCCAGCTGATGAACGAACCGCTTAACGATCAACGCTCTTCCACTTCTCCCACAATCGTCGAAGTTGATTTAGGTAACCGGAGTTATCCGATCTATATAGGCGCCGGCTTGCTCGATCAATCAGAGCTTCTTCAAAGGTCTTATCTTTTGTCCCATAACACCATTTTATTCCAGCTTTCATGCCTCTAAAATGTGTTCTAAATCAAAATATTGTTCATATTCAGCTTTAATACTTACCGAATCATCCTTAGGATTTAGTTTCAATTTAGTAACTTGCTAATATTGTTGGAGATGCCTCCTAATGAGCTTGAGGTCAATGGTACTTGACTTTTGGAGTCTTCTCTGAAGTGTTTTTTCGTGGAAATGTGTAGACATGTTCACGGAAAGAGAGTGCTTGTAGTCACCAATGACCGAGTTGCTCCTCTTTACCTGGACAAGACTGTAGACGCTTTAACCCGAGGAAATCCGAACGTGACAGTAGAGAGAGTTATTTTGCCTGATGGAGAGAAATTCAAGAACATGGTATTTGTTATCTTCTATTAGATTTCCCGAGTTATGATAGTGAATCAATAGTAATCGTGAGCCATTAAGACTGTTTATTCTTCATAGGATACTCTCATGAAAGTCTTCGACAAAGCCATTGAGTCTCGTCTAGATAGACGATGTACATTTGTTGCGCTTGGAGGCGGTGTGATCGGCGATATGTGTGGATATGCTGCTGCCTCTTACCTGCGTGGTGTTAATTTCATCCAAATTCCAACCACTGTCATGGCACAGGTACCTGTTCCACTTCTCTGTACTAAAGATAGACTTTGTTATTTGTCCTTGTAATTCAATTTCATTTTCTTGCAGGTTGATTCTTCTGTAGGTGGCAAAACAGGCATAAATCATCCTCTTGGAAAGAATATGATCGGTGCATTCTATCAACCACAGTGTGTGCTAGTAGACACTGACACGTTGAACACATTGCCAGATAGGGAGATGGCATCAGGCCTAGCCGAAGTGATCAAGTACGGGCTTATCAGGGATGCCGAGTTCTTTGAATGGCAGGAGAAGAACATCGAGGCGCTGCTGGCAAGGTAATTATTAACATCACGAGTATTTATCAGGACAAATGATGGAGATCCCTAGCTCTGTACAAATTGTGTGATAATTTCCATCGCAGGGATCCAGCTGCGTTAGCTTTTGCTATAAAGCGATCATGTGAAAACAAGGCAGAGGTTGTGTCACAAGATGAGAAAGAAAGTGGCTTGCGAGCAACCCTGAACTTAGGTCATACATTTGGCCATGTAAGTAGTTTTTAATGGCCACTTTGGACATTTCTTCTTTTCGAGCTAATATCCCCTCATCACCTATCATTTCTTTTTGCAGGCCATAGAAACTGGCTTTGGGTATGGAGAATGGCTCCATGGAGAAGCTGTTGCAGCTGGCACGGTATCTCCTTCTCTCTTCCGTACAGCTAACCACCCTCTTTTCTCCGAATTTGAGATTTGTTTACACTGTTTTATATGCTCAGGTAATGGCAGTGGACATGTCATATCGTCTTGGTTGGATCGACGAATCAATTGTTGAAAGAGTGAAAAAGATCTTAGAAAGGGCGAAACTGCCTACATCACCGCCAGAGAGCATGACCGTCAGCATGTTCAAGTCCATAATGGCGGTGAGTCTGTGGTGAAATCCAGATGTAAATGAGAAATGTTGGGATCTCTTGAGCTAATTGAAATATGTGTGGTAATGCAGGTGGACAAGAAAGTGGCAGATGGACTTCTAAGGCTCATTCTTCTCAAAGGTCCCCTGGGAAACTGCGTCTTCACGGGAGATTATGATCGGGAGGCGTTGGATGCCACGCTCCGTGCCTTCTCCAAATCCTGAGCCATTTCATTTTTGAGATAAGTTTGTTGTTTTATTCACATATGCATCTGTAATCATGTATACCGACCTTGTAACTAGTTTTGTGGAATGAAATAATAATGAGATTATAAATCAATTACGCAATATGTTGAGTAATAGTAGTAGTAGATCAAGATGCTGGTGCGAGAGAGAGGTGAATGTCCTTTGTTTCCGTCTTGCTGGCTTGCCTAATCATGGCTTCTCAGTCCTTTCTCTCTTTTTCCTATTATTACTCCTCCATCTCCACACATCATTCTTCTTCCGTTTCCCAGTGAATTTAAGATGACACATACAGCACTGAGACTGGCTTTTAGTGGTACTTAAAAAGACGTTTAGGTATATATACAAACAGAAACAACACAACGATCACAATTTACACTTGTAGTTCATTATACAATTTCATCACATGATAGTACACGCGTTGGGATTGTCATCACTGAAAGCAGAAGTATATTTGACCTCGAAGGAGCTGGCACGTGCAAGCGGAGCCACCTGAGGGTCGGCGAGTGCATTGCGAACGTAACCAGGAGGGGCCTTCTTATCGTAAGCACCTGGTGCGTAAGGGTGTGGGACGATATCGTAAGGCACATAAGGCCAGAGCTCGGCCTTCTTCCCTGTCCGATGCATCACCCGTTGCACCACCTTGCTTGGTTGCACAAATCCCTCCACCGTGAGTTTGCTCTGTTTAGGATCGACGGTGACTTTACTGACTCCTTTCATCCTTTCCACTGACTTCTTAACCCGTCTCTCGCATCCTTCGCAGTCCATCTTCACTTTTATCTCCACCCTCTTTTTTTATTATACGGAACGAATCACACTCTTGTTACAACAACATATCACAATTACAATGAACACATAAAAAGAAAGCATAGCAGAGAAGGAGAAGGAGAATAGTGCCTGGAACTGCTTCAGCTTTTTGTGGCGTTTCCGGTAACAGATGTCCTTGCAGCCCATCAACGCTGTCGATTACGATTATCTTTTTTTTGTTTGTAACTTCAAAATGGTCTGATCAAAAAGCATAAATAATAATGGAGACCAATTTGCACGTGTACATGTACAGGACTGGTATGCCACTGCAGAGTTATCCAGCTGTTTCAGTGTCGAGCTTTCTAGAGCGTTTGGGATACGGCTTCACATGGAAACCTCCCTTCCATCTAGCGGCTTTCCGTCATGGTGACTACTCAACACTTTGTCGTTTTCTTATCAAAAATATAAATAAGAATACCGGAGAAGTTCAAAACAGTTCAGCAGATCATATTATTACTCTCCTAATGAGACTACCGAGTATGAATCCGTTGCTATCCAATTCTCAACCAGCAAAAAACTAAAACGAAGAGGACAGAGAGAGAGGCCTACGAAAGGAAATTCAACAAATCTTTCTTCCTCTCTCTCTTTGTCTCGTAGTTGCATCTCTTTACTCTCCTTCTCGGCTCCTCTCTGAGAGAGTCATACTCTCAAGTTGTGACCCCAGCGAGGAGGCATTGTTGCTAGCTGCCAGTGCTGGACTGGAATTTGAAGCCATGCGAGGCATTAAGTACTTGTTCCAATCTCCTCGTCTCCTTAATGTTTCACCCTACAAAATCCCATCCACCTTTCATCTTTACCCCTTTCCATATTACTTCACATCTTAATGCATCAATGAATAAGAAACAAGGAGGATCCTCATCATACATACCTTGATTTCCACGACTTCTGAACTTCTCAGAGCCTCCAATATAGTCTGGACGTTGTTGGTTAGTTCCGCAAGCTGCAAAAGTTGCATACAGTTAAAACAATTACTCTTTTTTAACTGCCAGTACACTCATAGATCCAAAAACAAACACAATTGTTATACTATACTAATATGTACTCTCTGCAGTAGAGATTGTAATTAAAAGTATGTCAGCTTCATAATAGAAGGTGACTTAGTGCAACAAATGTGTTTCATTGAAGACGGGGAACCACTTACTCTCCTGAACTCTGCTAATACTCTTACAGGGACCCAACCTTCATCATTCATCTGATCCCGCAAGTATTTATCTTTGCTCATGTTATCAGCGCTGCATTCAAATTTACCAGAGGACAAAGTTTGTTTTTCATACTTGTAACAAAGGTATCTAATAGAATATTTGGGAAACACAACCAAACAAGTCGACAACTATTGCAGAGAAAGGGACAGAGACAATTACCTGAAATAATATTCTACTTGTGTTAATATCCTATTGTACAACATGGTATCATAACTAGTAAGATACATGGGTCGAGGTGGGAATTGTCCAACTAAAGGCATAGGCTCAGGAGGTGGAGGTGGAGCTGGCATAAAGACATGCGGTGCATAGTCTGAATAGATGCAGTAACATTGCGGATTTAGAAATAGGAATAGAAGAGAGAGCATAAAGAGACCAAAAGCATACCAGGGTAGAACATGGGGCCACCATATGAACCTATGTGAGACGCTGCCATATTATATTGCGCACTACTGGCAGGAAAAGATGGTGGCCCCATCGGCATCTGCGGTCCCATCATCCCAAAACCTCTCTGTGGTTGTAAGTGAAGGTCTCTCCCAGTCCCACTATAGTTACGCTCCCGAGAAAACCCGGATTGGTTCCCATGGTCAAAATTGCGCCTGTTTGGATTGTGAGGCCCATCAGCACGAGGATAAGAGCTGGTGTTGCGATTCCTATGAGCATTACGGAAATTTCCTGAACCGTATGAGCCACCTCTTTGGCTGTGATTGTGATCTCTGGAGTTTAAAGGTGCTGCAGTGGAGACGTTGTTACTAGTAGTGGAAGATGATGTGTTGTTAGTCCGTCTAAAAGGTCTCCTCTGGCCATTCATAGTATGGTTTTCAGATGAAATAGCAGCAGCAGTGGAGGCAGTATTGGCATTGGCGTTGGAAGTAGGATCTAGAGGAATTCCACCAGACTGCAGCGTATATGGATAATGAGGAAAAAGCGGATATGTTTATCTGTGTCTATATAGATAATCAAACAAAGCATTGACTAAATTCACGAAACATGCAAATCAAACGACCTTAAAAGAAACATGAGACCAGAGTGAGACAATATTCGATGCAATCAGATAATCGGTCTAAAAGGTATTGATCGGAAAAAAAAATACCTGGGGAGGTGGCGTAGAGGATGATGATGATCCATCAGATAAGGGTTTGGAAGAATCGAAAGAGGGAGACTTGTTGGAAGAAGAAGAAGGCTTCGCAGAAAGAGAGAGAGCAGGCCAGGAATCGGCGGGGCCCATGACAGGGGCGACCTGGGAGGAGGAGGAGGAAGAGGAGAGATTAGAAGAAGGCTTGTTCCAGACAGGCTTCTTGTTATCAGCAATGTCGAAGTGGGAAGAGTGATGATCATGGAGGATGGCGTCGGAATCAATGGAGAAGTGAGATGCAGAATCGGAGGCAGTAGTCGCCATAGAGTGAGAGAGGAGAAAAGAAGGTAGGTGATGGAATATCGAGGAGAGTGCAGCCTCGACCTCAGGGAAAGAGAAGAAGAACAAACAACAACGCCGGTGGTGGCTCCGTGTGGAAAAGGAATTTGACCGACCCTTTTTCTCTTTCTCTTTCTCTTTCGATCCCTTTTTCCAACACGAAACTTATACCTACGCTACGCTCTCTCTTTTTTCTTTATTTCATGAATTTACCAATTTAACCTATACCACTCCCAGTCACTTCACCTGATTGGACCCATTTTTAGGACACTAACGAGCTTGTGTGGGAGTGTACACATATAAAATCACTCTAGGTTAAACGAAGTTGTGTGAGAGAACAAGCTAAGAAAAAGAGAGAAAAAGGTTGGGTGAAAAGTCTGTTTCGTCGGTTCTGTTTCAAGGCAGTGTTTGAGCATTCAAGCGTATTCTGATCTGGCTGAAATTTTGTGGGAAGCTTCGTGACTCAGTGGTCTTCAGATCCAATGGTGGAATTTGGTTTTAACAATTGGTTTGTCAGATATTTGGGTTTTGGCGTTGACTGTTCGCTCTGTGGCGATTTCCAGATTTTTGCATGTGTTGTTTTGGTGTTTGGGAAATCCGACGGTGAGATCTTTTCTGATTGAACTGAAATTTGGTGGAGGGTTTGTTGGCTCGTTTATCTAGGTTTTTTACGGTGGAGATCTAATTTTGTGGCCGGAATCTTAGTAAACCTAGAGTCGTTTGTGACTGCATATTTCTAGGCTCTTGTATTGCTCTTTTGTTGAAGTTTGTTGTATTAGAGATTGCTCTTAGGAGCCTTAGTCTCTGCATTTGTTCTTTGGAACAAAGAGGACGTGGTTGTAACTCAAATACATTAGTGATATTAGATTTTTGAGTGGACTACGGTCCCGTGGTTTTTCCTTCTCACATCGAGGAGGTTTTCCACATTAAAATTGCTTGTCTCATTTACTTTATTTTTTGAGTGATTGTTGCTATTATTGCCTAAATATATTCTCCTCACAGGTTCACACAAGTGCGAGAAACTCTATTCCGCTGCGCCTTTGTGTGCTTGTTTCCCAATAGTTAACAAACTTTCCCAATAGTTAACAAACAAATCATACAGTGTAATTTCTCGATTAATACAAAACAAGTAAATAATGTCTGAGAAAATAAAGGAGAGAAAAGACAGGAAAGGTTTGACAGATGCATCAAACAGCTGGACACATTTCGACAAGCATGGGAATTACAAGGGGAGGAGGAGAACAGGGCAGGGGATGAACTCAGCGAGGAGATTGGCGTCAATGTACTTAGAGTGGATGGCTTCCATACTCATTACCACCAGCTCCATCCTCAGCTCATCTGCCACCTCTCCTATAATTGCCGTCGCCTTTTTCCCTTCCCCAAGCCTCTCCAACAGCTTGAACTCAGAGAACCCACCTACATTCAAACCAACCCATTTTACACATTCATTCCACCATTTTATATACTGCTTCAATCTCTATTCCTGCTTATCTATATTATTTACCTTCGGATAGATGCCATCTGATGTTGGATACTTGACTCTCATGCTCTGATGATGATTCTCTCTTTTCTTCGTCAATCACTGAATCAACCGTGATGATGATGATGATGATTATAGCTCAATCAAATGGCTCAAAGGATTCTTTCTATTTTTCTATGCAACACTTACCTACAACAGTGATGTCAGCTCCATACTTTTTTGCCAAACTAGTTGTTGTAGCAGCAGCCTTTTTCAGATTTATTTACTAGAATGAATCAGATTTTATCAATCAAGGAAAGGAAAAGAGGACATCTATCAAGCTAACCTGTCTGGTGCCTTCAGAAAGATAAGGATTCCGATCAATGACAGGGAGGAGAAGATGCTTCACATTACTGAAGGCATCTCTCACTTCACTTACTTCTCCTTCTTTCGACTGCGCCTTTGCTCCCCCTAACCTCACCACTTACTAATCTTATCATTTTCAACTACTACCCATTCATTCACATCTTTCTCCTACTTTCTAACTTAACTATTGGTTATAATCAAAAAAATCCAAACAAGAAGTTCCGAAAGGAAGAGATACCTTTGAGCGTGGCGCTACGAAGGGAGAACTCGCGTGGTTTAGATCGAAGAGAAGAAATGGAGTGAAGAGTAGAGGAAGAATAGGAAGAGAGTGTTGCTTGCTTGGAGGCTGAAGCCAGAACAGATATAGAGGCGGCGGCGGCGAGGGAGTGAGCAGATGATGCCATAGAAATGCGACGGGGTTGCAGCAAAGCACTGGACGATTCCAGAATTTGAATAAAGATCGATTTGATTGCCTGTAGCGAGGACTAGAGTTGTTGTCATAAGAAAAGGGCCCTTTTCATGAAAGCCCAAGATGGGATGATGCTCAAAGCCCAGGCCACACCTATGCTTGTCTTCTGTCTCCTTTTCTTTGTTCATTTGTTTTTTCTTTAGTTTTCACTTTTCATGATTTGATCCAGTAAAACTGGGAGCGAGAGACAGAGAGCGAGTTTTGGCTCAACCCTTCCGGTATTGGAAATGAAAGCTACTGACATGTTAAGGTCTCATCCCAATTGTATTTTTTTCTACTCATGCCTTGTACATAGATTACTTTTTAATGAGTAGCTAGCACTGCTTTTGACGATAAGGATTTATATCTTCTTCATTTAGGATTAGCCTATGCAAACCGAAACCCAGAGTTTAGAACGATGAAACTTGCAACATGTGCTTTTGGATGGCGAAGCCAAAGCCAAGAATGAGTAACACAGATAAGTAGGATCTCCAGGAGAAGGAGTGAAGTGACAATTGTAGGTGCATCAAAATCTGTAACGTGGAATCTTAATAGTAATCAAGGAATTAACACTAAATACTAGTATTAATGTCTGTGTGTGCGTATGGGCCTATACCTCATGTACAAAGAAGAAGAAGAGAAAGAGAGAGGTTACGTAAATAGAATTCAAAGATGTCTTCTGCACAAAGGACAAGAAGCATGCCTTCGAAGCCATTTGTCGATGCATGGTAGGTGGAACATATGATGGCACTGCGGCAAACTTCTAACTGTCTCTCCCACCTGAAAGTCCTGTTTTGTCACCATCACCGACTTATTCATTAGCTATTATTATCTCTAAACCATTTTCTCACATCTACAACCTTCAAACATATGTATCCAATGATTGAGAGACTATTAAAAAAGAAAGTGAGTGACGAGCCTGAAGGCAGACAGAGCAAGAGACCATTTCCCCAGAGGTGTCTGTGATTCGAACCTTTGGGATCCTGTCGAGAGAGTCCCCTGTGAGACCCTTTGAAATGGTAGTGTCAAAGATGTCTGTTTCCTCTTGGAAGTGGGACTCCACAGCTCCCATCTGTTTATTAATGGATGAATCGTACGTACATGAGAATTGTATTAAATGTGTGATGATGCATCAAAACAAAGATGAAAGAACCGTTAATCGTACCTGACTCTGGACGGCACTTAGCATAGCAGGACCCATACGCTCACGAACAAGCCTCCCGCTCAAGAGACTAGCAATGACATCAATCTATGGAGATAGGTAAATGATTAGATCATCAAATATAGAATGGATTTTTGAGAAACCAAGGAGAGAAGACGAACCAAGTAGAGAAGGCATCCAATTCCAGACTCATCGGATTGCCAGAGGAGGAGAGAAGATTCAAAGACTTCGATGGAGAAGACAGCGCCTGAGATAGCCCCAACAGCAGCTCCTCTGATGAAACCGCTCTCTGTTTCTTGGCCGATCAGAGCCCCTGTCAATGCTCCTAGCAATGTCCCCACTGAGAGATAACAAATATCATACAAAATCAATCAAAAACCCAAATAGCCAATGCATCCATCCTAGGAATTAATAATAATAAATAACAACACAATCAATTCATTCTCTAAGCAAACTACAGAGGGATTGATCGGAGATGATATAAGCATGGATTGCGATGATGATGATGATGAATGGAAACAAAAGAGGAAGGAGAGAAAGGGAACCTAAAGCGAAGAAGAAGGTGAAGAGAGCGGAGAAGAGATTGGAGAAGAGGGAAGAGACGGCGATATGGAAGGAATCTTTAATCCGATGAAGAAGGGAGAGAGGAGAGAGATAATAAGAATCATCCATTTCTCTTCTTTTTACGTTTTCTTCTGGCAACCAAAAGGAAGAAGAAGAAGACGAGGGAATGAAAATTGTGTTTGTTGTCTTAAAAAAGAAAAGAGCAAAGAAACTCAATGTCAATGACGTAATTAGTGGAAAGATAGAAGAACCTTCTCTCCCGCTGTCCCAAAATTTCTTTACTAATAAATAATGACGCGTTTAAAGGCTTTTTTTATTAATCAACGAAATTATCTTCATTAAAACATTACAACTAGTAGTCGATTTTTGAATATTATACGAGAGGAACTGACTTTTATGGCCACTTCTCTTCTGACTTTTGTGTGCTAATCGTGATCGGCCACAACACCGCCCTTTTGCTTCCCTAATTAATCAATCAACTATCCAAATCCCCTCATTTTTATTATACAACAAAGACCACCCAACTTGATCAATCAACATTCCATAAAACAAAACATATATTGCTATTAATATCAAACAAAACACAAGTGTATAATCATTATGAATTGCATGTATCATCGTCCCCTAAGTTACCCCTACAAAACCTTCCTTCCCTATAGCTGCTGATTTCCCACACACCTGCCCTCAAAACTCATTCTCAGCCTCACCTCAACATTTTTCAACGACTCTCCTGTATGATCAGAGATCACTTACACTTCAACAACCTGGAACTTATACTTACCTCAAACCTTGTACTCATGTACACGCAACCACTTTGTGGATGACCACTTGTTCCCTTTGATTACAGCACACCCGCCTGCACAAAATGGACCATATTAACCTATATGGCTAAATCTCAAAATGAACTGTACACAACAAAACAAGATGCCTGCCTCTCATCATCTCAATCATCAATTTACATTCCTGGAAACTCATCCACTCACCATGAAGACTAGATGGATCTAGAGTCGCATCAGGCATCATGCTCCAGAAAAGCAATGCATCCCCCATCTTCGGTTTCACTGACAATCCTCCTTTCCCGCACTCTGACAACTCATTCCACCATGGCACTGCGCTATAGTTTCCCTTCGCTGCAGGAAACACTGTCTCACCCCCCTCCTCAACATCCGATCTGCACATTCGCTAAAAAGCATTAAAAAGAGGGACATAGCAATATCTCATGGAAGCCCAAAGTTTCCCAGCTACGTACAGGTACATGAGAACTGTGGCTATCCTCTGACCCCCATTCCTAGTGTTATACTCATCCATGAAGTAGTCATAATGAGGCTCATACTTTTGCCCAATCTCATAGTGCAGGACTTGAAGACCTTCCCCGTGCTCTGTAAATATTATAGCACCAACAAAACCAGTCAGGCTACTGAAAAAGGGCAGCCAAAAAAAAACTAGGGAGAAATGGGATCAAATATTAACATACCAACTGGTATGAATGTATAATCAGATATCCTTTTCTCAATTTGACGAATAATTTTGTCACGCCCTCTTGCAAGAAATGTCCCTGAGCTCGTTCTCACCCTATTGAGGAGAAGGATAGGGTTGTTCAGTAAAGGAGAATAAGCTTCAGAACGTTCACTTAACTACTACAAGGTTGCACAGAGTAAGAGAACTAGAAAAACCTGCTATCTCTGCTCTTCCCAGTCTTCTCATCGACGACTGTTGATTTCTCCATATGCGGTTTAGCTAGCTCTATTAGATACTTGCATTCCTCCTTTGTCTATCGAGAAACCAGCACATGAAAAAACCATTACGTCAATAAGTGCTAAGCAGGGAAGGTATCCGCACCAAGAACTAATTAATCATCACTAATCCATTCATATCTTACACAGGGCAACCATACATTAGAACGAGACGATGGACAAGGAGATACAACTATCCAAAACAGATTTACTTACATTGGAAAGAAACAACAAATCTGTGTATTATCGACGATAGACTTACCAAAAAATTGTGGTAAACAGAAGCTCTGGGTTCCCAAGAGATGATTTCGACCCAACGCTCACTCTTTGAATCATCCTCGCCACTTCTACGGAAAAAAAAGAAAGAAAAGAAAAGTAAATCTTCGCTATGAAAATCAGGATATAGCTCCATCTCAGCACACTAAAGGCAATATTGAATCGCAATCGAATCATACCTCTGGATTTTGTTTCGGACAATAGAAGTGAGATCGTTGGGTCTGGAGGAGCCGGCATTGCTGCTAGGCACCGAGAGAATTCCAAGCGCAAGAAGAATCAAGATAACAAAAGTAGAAATAATCAACACTGCGAAGATGAGCGTTGAATTGGAGGATTTTCGAAATGAAGGACGATGAGTCCTCTGTCTAGGCATCATCTCTGCAAAGGAATTTCAAATGGTTGAAGGATCGATCGCTGAGATCCGGGCGAGACTGAAAGAAGCAGGAACAACGAGAGAAGCGAGTTAATTTTTTTCCTTTAACTCCTTCGTTCGTGTCTGTAAGATTTGACTAATCAAAGGAACCAGATGACGGAAATAGCTGCGCCATTTATTTTAATATGGGCCATTTATTTGAATACAGCCCATTTAAGTTAAAATTGAGCCCATGAAAATTGTCCAATACAAAATATTCGGCCGGCGGGAGGAGAAGTCGTCCAGATTCCGATAATGAAACTCGCCACACCACACACCATTTCTCTTCTCCATCCTTCTCCGTCTCCCGCTCGTCTTTCTCCCTCTCTTCACTCCCTGATTTTCCCCAAACGAGTACGTTCTCTTTCATATTCATCTCAAACATCAAGCTTCCCGGATGCCGGTGATGATTTCGTCGTCGGTGACTGTCTCGTCTTCGAGGAAGGCATTTTTGAAGACCCTTACCTTGAGACGGAGGACGTCACTCAGGT
The DNA here is from genome assembly GCA_900406405.1 of Lepidium africanum. Lineage (NCBI taxonomy): Eukaryota > Viridiplantae > Streptophyta > Magnoliopsida > Brassicales > Brassicaceae > Lepidium > Lepidium africanum. The sequence continues at coordinate 15,698 of OVAX01001932.1, read as the reverse complement.
TTCTCACCAAGAGCGCAAGAAGAATAGGCGTGTTGGGGCCAAGAGAATAGGCGAATCCGAGATTGAGCCCGAGAACCTTGTCCCGGAGGAATGGAGAGATATTCAGGCCGAGGTAAATCTGACTAAGAAAGACAAGCGCAAAATTGCGCAAGAGCTGGAGTTCGGGGTTCGTGTGGAGAAGAAGAGACAAGGGCTGATTCCTTTGAGGAACGTCGATTTGAACGAGTTGCTGACATACAAGGAAGCCAAGTTGGCTCAATTCAAGCCTCTCACTCTGGATAAACCGGGAAAATTCTCCGACGATGAAGCGTCGAGCGATGAAGTGACCAGTTTAACATCTTCGAGCGAGCGAGTGGCACCAAAGAATCCTAGATGGGCAGTGTATGGCAGAGGGTTCGATCACGTTACCAAGTTCTTCAATAGCGATAAGTACGATCCCAGTGGCAATAAACCAGAGGGTAGGTTTACTTTAATTTAGTCTCCGCAAGGCTTAGATGCACTCGTGTCTTTTGCTTGACTTGTAAAAGGAAAGAGAGAGAGCTTATTTGCTGATTTTTCGTTAATGCCATACAATGAAGAGCAGGCCCTCGAAAGCTGCTTTCAAAAGAAGAAAAGGTTATGCTCAATAGCCGGAATCCTGACCTTGCAGTTGCCACCTCCGTAAGTTCCTCATCGCATCAAAGTGAATGTTTAATCTAATCTTTTTAGTGTTTGGTGTTGTGTAACGTTAGTCCGTCTCTGATGGAAAATGTAATTTATGTGTGCATCTCTCAGAAAAAATGGCTTCCACTTCACACACTAGCAGCATGTGGAGAGTTTTATTTGGTTGATTCTTTGCTAAAGCACAATCTTGATATCAACGCAACCGACGTGGTATGTGGAGTTTCTTGCTTGTTTATTTCGTGTAGATATACATATGCATGTGTGTTGTCTTCATGTATGTGGTTTCTAGGGAGGCTTGACAGCACTTCACCGAGCAATAATCGGTAAAAAGCAGGCTATTACAAACTACCTGCTTAGGGAATCGGCGAATCCATTTGTTCTGGATGATGTAAGTGGGTCACCGTATTATGTAATCTTCCTTACGCTTCAGATCCTAGAGCTGATCCGTTTGGTATATGATGATAGGAAGGTGCGACATTGATGCACTATGCTGTGCAAACGGCATCAGCTCCAACAATAAAACTTCTCCTGCTATATAACGCTGATATAAACGCTCAGGACAGGGTATGATATCAAAAAGCATTCATATTTAGCCGACAAATTCATTTGTGATCAGCTGGTTGACAAATCCGGCACTTGGTTATCAGGATGGGTGGACTCCCCTTCACGTTGCAGTGCAGGCCAGAAGAAGCGACATAGTGAAACTCCTTTTGATAAAAGGGGCGGACATGGAAGTGAAGAACAAGGCTAGTTCTCCTGCGTCTTCCCCTCAATATATGGTTATGAAATCAGTTATACTAATAAACAAATGTTGCATTTTGGTTTGACTATGGCAGGATGGGTTAAGTCCGCTCGGCCTTTGCCCCTACCTTGGAAGAGAGACAAGGACGTATGAGGTTATGAAGATATTGAAAGAGTTTCCCCATAGCAGACAGAAGAGATTGGTAACGCAGATGTAGCTATAGAATAAGTCAATCTTAACAGCAGCTTGAACAAGGAAAAAATCGAGAGATTGAGGCGAATGTGAAAGTTTTGGATTTGTTGTTTAATCTTATCCATAAAGTTTTGGATATGTTTTACAACTTGGATCTACTCTTAAAAGAAAATATCTGAAAGTAACATATCATTACTATTATTGTTTTAAAAATACAAAAAGACCAACAGATTAGGGGAATGTACGTTGAGATAACTTATTAAACTAAAAATTGTATCACTGTTGTTAATTTGTTATAATGCAGAATCAATTGTAGCTTTGCGAATTTCTGTTCTTTATAGGCACATGGGGATTGAGGATATTTCTAGAACGCGTTCCACTATCAAGACTGGACCACTTTGCACATTTGGTCGGTGTTTTCTGTTTACTCGTTTTTGTTTCTTTTGGAACCGAACTCATAGCAATCCAAAGCCGTAGGCTTCAATTAATTATATGCTATTTTTACTTTGAAGGTGACATATTTAATCGTATAATCGTTATCAGTGTGTGAACAATTAGGCAAATCGGCACTTATGAGTCATTATGACATGATCTTCTTGCTATATGAATAGTGTAGTATAATCATTCCACTCCAATAATATGTTCCGTATCTTTTGGGGATTGTTTAACTTTACACGTCATCGTTATAACAAATATCCATTTATTCACACGTGTTTAGTTCTGTAATAAGTAATTTAGCGCTAATAAAATCCGTAAATAAAGACCCGACCCAGTCTCGTCTCTTCTTCTTCTCTCTCTCTATCATTTCCTTCTCTGCTTCACTTTTTCTCCTTTATCTCTCTCAACCACCACCATGCCCGGAGTTGCCTTCTCTTCTCTTCCTCCCTCCGATCTCGGTATCTTCGTCTCCGACTCCACGTCCTTCTCTCGTTCCATCTTCGCTTCCCTCTCTTCTTCCACTTCTTCCTCGCTCTCCTCCTTTCGCTGCTCCACCTCTTTTAACCTCAGATCGCTCCGCTCTCATCGTCCCTCTAAGTTTTCTCCTATTTGTTGCGATTCTACGCCCGGTAGCTCTACTTCCCGATCCGGCTTCGGCGACTCCGATCTCGAGTTTCTCCAAGCCTCTGTCCTCCTCGCAGGTCCACTTTTTCATTTTATTTTGCCCCCATTCTTGTGTGATTTTCTTTGAATTCCATTTCTATGATTCCGTAAGCTTTAATCATATCTGATACCCCGTAATGTGGGTTTCTTTGCCCAACTCTGATTGCAATCTTTAGGGTTTACATTTATCGATCGTAGTTTCATTCCCCCCCCCCTCTCCTTTTTTATGTTATTGCTATGAATTCGCGTCTAATTGTTTCGCTGTTGGCTGATATAATGATTTTCAGTATTACCCTTTCAATTTGCAATTTTGCATGACGCTGAGCCTGAATTAGTGCTCCTTTTTTTCTTTCAAAAACAAAACAGAGACAAGTATGCATTACAAAATGCGGAGACATGGATTCCGGGGAGATTCTATGTGGCAAACGTCTAGGAATTCACCTCCATTTTCTGTAAGAGCTAGTGAATCCAGGGTTGGTGTTTTACCAATAGGACTTGGCTTTCTCCGTCAGTTCAAGTACCCCACTATTTTTCTCAAGATATCATGTGATGGTGACTACTTGCTTCCCGTTATTGCTGGGGATGCTGCTATTGAGAAACTATTAGGCGTACCTCTCGAAGGCCGGAATGAGGTATCCACTGCTCATATTCAAAGCTTTTAAGGTTTGCAGTTTTAATTCTTCACCCCTTGATCTTGTCTTGTTTCTCTGTTTTAGGATTGCCCTGATCAATTCCAGTTTGTGTCTGCTGTTGTCGACAAACTTGGATATGAAGTACAGTATCGTTTCCATCGTACCTGTTGCCTCTTCTTCTCTAAGTATTCAACTTTAAGTTTGTGCATTTATAGCTGGTTTCCACTTAATTGACGAGTTGTACTGTATTATGACAGGTTAAAATGGCAAAGCTTACAAATAGAGTTTTAAACACTAACTATGCAAGTCTATGTCTCGGCAAGGTAACTTAAAAGACTGCAAACATCCTCTTAATTAGGAATAATTTTGTCAAAAAATCATTATGTAGTCGGTTAACCATCTGTTCTCCAGCCAGGAGACAATGATGTTATATGCATTGATTCACGGCCATCAGATGCGATCAACGTTGCAAGAGCATGCCAGGTTTGCTACTCCCGCTTTCATTATTTTATTTCTTTCGTAATGCTTGAACTCACTATCGATATGGTTCCCTTTATCTCAAACAGAGGATTTTTATCCTGTTATTGCGCATGCATCTATACTGCGATAACCTGTAATTCTTTGTCATATCACAGGCTCCAATATATGTGAGTAAAGCAATAGTCCTAGAAGATGCTATCAGGATTGGCTATGGAGGCAGACCGCAGAGCACAAAGCCTATTTTTAATATTATCCTTGACAGGTTTTTACTTCGCTGATGAATCTACTGAATTAGTCAGTGTGTCATAGATGCTAACTAAGACATGGTATGTATTCTTGTTCAGTGCTCCAGAGGGACCAGATCCTTTATCCGAAGAGCTTAAACTACTGAGGAATATGGATTTGGCATCTAAAGAGGAAAGGTACATCGATGCAGGTATACAAACTTTTCGGGATGGCATCGATCTATATTCAGAGTTTGTGCTTTGCAGACTCCTCAATCGTTTTTTTCTAATGCTGTGGGATCATATTTTGCAGCGATGTGGAGAGACAGATTGAAGAAACTTCAGAAAGATTCGAGGTGAGTAAATAACCTGTTGTGACATGTGAACTCCCAGTTGAGCGGCATTAATGAAGCAGGCATTGATAATGGATTGGAGTTGTTTTGGTTGCAGCTCAGTTGTATATAAGGGTTTAGCAACTCCTGAGAACTACGAGTAGAGAAAAAATAGGAGCAAAATATGGATAAGGATGTAGATAAATGCAAAGTGTGATGAAAAGGTATGAAGAGGGGAATATAAGATGCGCTTAGATTGATGGTATTGGCCATGTAAGTACCTGAGAGGAAGCGCTTAGATTGATGGTATTGGCATCTATGTACCTGATAGGAAGCGCTTAGATTTGATGGTATTGGCAGTATGTACCTGAGAGGTTGTGCTTAGATTTGATGGTGTTGGTAGTATGTACCTGAGAGGTTGCGCTTAGATTTGATGGTATCACATGTATTGGAATTGTGAATGAAAGATGTATGAATAGCCGGATAATGTGTAAAATGTAAATGGAACAAAGACTAAATGAATGCATTCTTCTTTTCAGTGTTATGTATTTTTATATATCTCTGTCTCACACACAGCTTATAATATTAGCAATGAGATGATGATGTAGGAGAAACTGAAGGCAGAAGCAGACAAAACGAAAGAGATGAAGGAAAAGAGGGGACATGTAGTCGTAGTTTATTGATTAAGGTCTCCAAATTGCTAATATTATTATAATTTAGTCACTTATGTAGTGACTGATTCCCCTGAAACTATGGGTTACACGATGGAATTTATAGCTCCAAAACAACACTTACTTTTCACTTGGTTTCGGGTTTAGCAAAAGAAGAACGAAAAAAAAGGGATCAAGTAGATGAGGTGGCCCAGGTTTGGTGCATCGAGAGTAGCAGAGTTATTAAATGCTCCACAGTATTGTAGTTGCACAATCACTCCTTTCTTCTTCTTCTTCTTCTTCTTTTTAGTCCTCTAGAGCCAATTCTCATTTGTCAAGACCGACGCTCTCGCTCATTAATCAAGATAGATAACCGAGAGAGTCCCTCTGATATTGGCCTGGTTCACTCAGATGATCTTAACTAACTTATCTGATTGAGCCGTGTCAATATCTCAGTCCTTTCTCGTCTCTGATGCTTTGGTAGGACTTGTTTTTGTTCATTGGAGTTGTTGATTTATTAACCAACCACTATGAGATGTAGACACAAGTTTTTTTGCTCTGTACGAAGAAATGGCTTGTGCTAAGGTCAGAATCGACCTTCAAGATGAATTTGTGTATATGTATCATGGTGTGGGTAAGCCTGATATATTCATATTTTCATTTTCCTTTATTCATATTAAATTACATGTAGCAGACATTGCGATACAATCACATAGCAAGGGTTTATAGTAAAACCATTATACATCTGGAAAGAGTCTCTCGTGATGTATTTATTATGATGAAGGAGATGAGACGTAATTTGTGGGTGAGGGAATGAATCAGTCTTGTGTAGGAAGTCCGTTCTGAGTCCAGGCAGCAAAGCCACCGGCGATATCTTTGACTCCTTTGAAACCCTGCACATTTACATTTACATTTACATTTATTCCAAATTTTAGTATAAATCAAAAGTCAACAAGTCATCCAGAAGAAGTTTGCGTTACTTACTGCGTCAAGAAGATCAGTGGTGGCTTTGATAGATCTACCCCCACTGTGGCACCCGACAATGATGTCATCGGCTTGTCCAAAATGGGTGGAGACTTGTTCCAAGAAGTCGGGGTTCTTTGACAACCCTCCTTAACCACACAAAATGTTCACAACTCACAATAATATACTCTAGCTATGGTTTCGAGTTCTTAGAAAAAAAGAATGAATACCAGATGGTTCTCGATTCATGTAAGGAACGTTGATCGCCCCACAGGCATGTCCTTGGCTGAACTCTTGCGGAGTCCTGAGGAACAAGAAGAAGTCTGATGCTAATGTTTTTGATTCATTGATGGTGTGAGTGAATTGTCAAAAGAAAAAAGGAGTCGTTACCTGACGTCCAGATAGCGGTGGCCGGCTAGAAGAAGCTCGTGGGCGACTGTTACCGACACCGACGATGGGACTCCTTTATCCTCCTCCATTATTGTCTATTGATTTGATTTGTCTCCACAAACGGTTTTATTCTTCTGCTATATGTCAATGTCTGTATACTATTAAGTAACTAAGTAAAGCTCCCCTCATTATTGGGCCATGTTTTACAAACTATAATACTTAATGGGCCTTACTAAAGGTGCTATCTTAGCCCAATAACAGAAGAGTTTATTGATGCAAATACTATATTGTTGAGTGTTCTGGAAATGCAATATTGTATTAGTAAAACACCCCTCAACACAATTCTTTCTTACGTCACTCTGATCAACAATTTACCGTCTCAGTGGTCGACGGGACATAGACGACGACGTTTTTACCTTTGCGGGTGAGAGATCCGATCCTAAATCTCGCATTCCTTGCGATCTCACTCTCCATCCCTCTCTGATCCCTCATCTCCAAGGTGTCCAAGGTAAGCTACAAATCCTTTAGCTGCCTTGTTTTGTTCTTCAATTCAGAACGGCAATTTTATTTACACTTAAGCTTACCACTTCTTTGATATCTTCAGCCTTTTTTATTGGCATCATCCCACTCTTTCTGACATCTATCTGCCCAGATGTCTCAAGACATGGCACCTGAGGTGGTTGCAGAAGAGAACCATGCCCAAGAAGCAAATGATAAGGATTTGTCTCACTCTGACATTACTGTTGCCACAAACGATAATCTGACAGAAAATGGATCCCTTGGTCGCACTCACTCCTTGGATGACAATCACGATCAGCTACTGCAAATGATTGCTCAACTCAGATTAGAAAATGACTTCCTCAGATCCCAGTTTAAGGGGTACAGGGATGAAGTTGAGAAAGGTTCATTGGAAGCAGACTCAGCTGAATTGAAACAACTTCACCAACAGGTAGCATCATTGACTACTGAAATTGATGTAGAAAAAAAAACTCGAGTTGCAGCTGAGCAAGCTCTAGAGCATCTGAGGGAAGCATACTCTGAGGCTGATGCAAAAGCCCAAGAATACTCCTCTAAGCTTTCCCAAGGTCAGTCATCACTTCTACTCTTCTACTTCCTCATGGACCTGAGAAGCAAGAACTGTAATGTTATTCATCTTCTTTATGTTTCTTAACTTTTGCTATTTAATTTCTTTTGGTGTAGCTCAACAGAAACTGGACCAGGAAATAAAAGAGCGAGAAGAAAAATATGCCGACCTGGACGCCAAATTCACCAGGCTTCACAAAAGAGCTAAACAGCGTATTCAAGAAATCCAAAAGGTAAATGTCCATCTCTACATTATTTAATGCTTTCTGTTGAGCCACTTTGATGCTGCAGTGAGTTACCAAAACCACCTTCCTTTTATATTGCTACACTATTTCGGAATTTCTATATATACGTATTTCGCTGCTTTATGCACAGTCCAAATCTCAGCGTTACATATTGTCATTTTCAGGAAAAAGATGATCTCGACACTCGTTTCCGGGAAGTAAATGAAACAGCTGAACGAGCATCTTCACAGCAATTATCTATGCAACAAGAGGTGGAACGGACTAGACAACAGGCGAATGAAGCACTGAAAGCTATGGATGCAGAGAGGCAACAACTACGGAGTGCCAATAACAAGTAAATAACACAGCAATAGTTTCTACAAACAGCTTTTTCTTTTTCGTTGTGGTTATGCTTTTGATTCCCACGTTTCTCTAACAATCTCTCAGAATTTAGTTACCTGAATTTTCTTGTATTCTCTCATACACAGGCTCAGGGATACTATCGAGGAACTACGTGGCTCATTGCAGCCTAAAGATAGTAAGATAGAGACACTGCAACAGTCACTTCTGGATAAGGACCAGGTCTGAACTGTTTCATTGACTGTGATAATATTATTCTGGAATACATAGAAAGTTAGAGAGTTATAGAGAGAGACAAAAGCTAGAGAGGGGGATGGTTGGCTCTGTATTCTGCTTCATATTCGTACATGCTTTTATCCTAGATTCTGGAGGACCTGAAAAAGCAATTACAAGCTGTGGAAGAAAGAAAGCAAACTGCAGTAATTGAATTGTCAGCCAAACATCAGAAGGTAGTTACCGTCAGCCGAACTGCATTGCTTATGGTCACCATTGTCTTCTTCATTCTCAGCTAATGATATCGAAGGTTTTCTCTTCTCTCCACCTTCTTGACAGAACTTAGAGAGTTTGGAAGCACAGGTCACAGATGCCCTATCTGAGAGGGACAAAGCAGCTGAAACCATTTCGTCACTGCAGGTTAGTCATATTACTAAATTCTTTATTTCTCGTATTTGATACTGTGCGTGGATTTCAATAAGCAAGAGAGAATAGTTTGAAGTTTGTGATGAATTCTTCATACCTACTATTTCCAATTCACACTTCTTTTAGGTATTACTTGCAGAGAAAGAATCTAAAATTGCAGAGATGGAGGCAGCTGCGACTGGTGAAGCAGCAAGGCTAAGGGCGACTGCAGAAACTCTTAAAGGAGAGCTTGCAAACCTTAAAGCAGAGCATGTAAGTGAAATGCACAGAAGATGGCATATCCTCTTCCTGTCATTTGTCGTTGGTTTTTCTTGTCCATCACTATATTCTAGGAGCTTATTAGACGTACTATTCTTCAAATGAGTTTATTTATGAGATTCAATGACTTAACCAGGGAATGAACATAGGAGTGCATATAGACAACTGTAAACATGATTTAAGGCGTCAGTCTTTAGCCATCAAACAGCATAACTGGATTTTTAGCTTCTGTGGCCTCATAAGTTACTCTAATTTCTTCTGTTGTAATTCTTGGAAGCCATGAAAATTTTTGTTTCTCCAGGAAAAGGAAAAGGAGACTTGGGAAGCTTCATGCGACGCCCTTAAATCTAAAATGGAAATCGCTGAAAGCAACTACTTACGTGCTGAAATCGAAGTAGCTAAAATGAGAAGTAATTTACGGAGTTCATGAAACTTTGAAAGCTTAGTCTACTTATGTGTAATATTTTGTCAATGAAATATATACATTAAATGGTCAGGTCAGCTGGGATCTGAAATGTCCATGCAGACCCAAATGCTAAGCACAAAAGATGCTGAACTCAAAGGTGCAAGAGAAGAGGTACACAGTTTTCTGTTGGTATTTTTGAGACATATTGTAGCTTGCTTTGGTAAGAACTGATGTATTAGTCATCCATTCTTCATTCCATAACATAAATTATTATGGAATCAAAGAGCCATTTAAGCTTTAAGGAATGTTTTTCTGAAGCTTGTCTTCACTTTAGCCATATTGTGTTTCTTGTAACTGTTCACAGATCAACCGTCTCCAAAATGAGTTTTCGTCCTACAAAATCCGTGCACACGCACTTCTACAAAAGAAGGACACGGAGCTGGCTGCAGCTAAAGACTCTGAACAGATAAAATCTCTTGAGGAAGCTCTCAAGGTAACTTATCTAAAATTTTACGATGGAGCTAGATGGTTAATTGTTATCAACGGGGTTACCAACTAATATATATCTATATATATTTTGTTGGTGGTGTTAGGAAGCTGAAAAGGAGGTATATTTGGTATCTGCAGAGAGAGATAGGGCACAGCAAGATCTTCAGGGTGCTTTGACTCGCCTTGAGAAAGAACTTGAGGAAAGGTATATTCACTCTGAAAACCTTTTCAAGTTTAACTCCTGATGTTGGTGCTCATTCTCCTCATTTTTCCCAAGAGAAAAACTGAGAAACAATGTTCTCAGGGGACTGCTTTGTGGAGTTTATCAGACATATACAGGCCTCTGAGTAGTATTTTTTTTTTCTTATTTAATTTCATATCTATTTTAGAGCTGGGGCACTTAAAGATGCCAGTGAGCAGATCAGAAGCCTTGAATTGAAACTTGATTCGACTGTTGCTCGCAATCAGGCGGAGAAACAAGCGTGGGAAGAAGACCTTCGACTTTTAGAAGAAACATGGCGACGTAATTCAGTAAAATCAAAATTCGATTTTCATCATTAGTTCTTTGTAATTAAATTCTGTTTCTCAAAGGATGTAGTAATCTACAGGAAGATGTGAAGCTTTAACCGCCCAAAATGAAGCCTCTTCAGCAGAAGATCTAGAAAAAGAACTAGAAGATACCAAACAGCGGAATAAACGACTGAAGGTGAAGTTTTTTCTGATATCTTTTGATTTGTTATATGGTTTTATAAGAAAACTGGTGATGCAACTGACATAACTGCAGGAGGAGCATGAATCAGTACGTGCGCTTGCGGATAGACTCATTGAGGATAAGGATCGAGAAATATCCAGACTTGTGGATGAGATTAAAAATCTTCGAAAGTCTATGGAATCAAAACCAGTAGTAAGTAGATGGTGTCTCTTTTTTTTTTTTCCTTTTTTTTTGGCGTTTTCTCTTAATGGAATTTGCAAGTAACTCTTCATTTGGTTTGCACTTGAATATTTCGCTCTTCGTGTGATATTAAGCAGAACAACTCTTTATCTCAGGTTCACCACTATGGGAACAATAACTCAGGTACGATGATAACACTTATATTTAAGAGGGGCTCCCCCATATGAATGAATCCGATGGTTGCCTGTCATCAACTAAACTATTATTTTCTTCAAAATGTGATTAAGAGTCGCAACAGCAGGATGTATCTCACTTGAGCACTTCTGCAGCAGAACACCAGATTCTGGTAGGTTTTTTTTATTTAGCCGTCTGCTTGTCCGAGAAAGGACTGATCTTTAATCGTCCAACATAATTAAATTCATATGTAATGCAATGGGACTACACATAAATTTCAGATATTGGCAAGGCAACAAGCTCAGAGAGAAGAAGAGTTAGCACAGACACAGCGCCATATCTTAGCTCTTCAGGTATATTAGAATTCGTTGCATTAGTTATACCGTATCTGTTTCTGCCAATGTTTCACTTGTAAACTATTTTTCTGAATCAGGAGGAAATTGAGGAGCTTGAGCGCGAAAATCGTCTTCACAATCAACAGGTACGTGATTTTACACAAGAGTTTGGTGGCTTTGCCAATTTCTTATGGTCTTGATTCGATCTTTGGGGGTATGCTAATTATAGGAAGCCATGCTAAAGACAGAGTTGAGGGAGATGGAAAGAAAACAGAAGAGAGAAGGTGTAGATATGACATACCTAAAGAATGTGATTTTAAAACTGCTAGAAACAGGTAACTCTGTGGAGATTGAAGGTGAATCCATAAAGTGGATGTTGTAGGGTAAAAATAACTTGGTGATGATTGCAGGTGAAGTGGAGGCTTTACTACCTGTAGTGGGAATGCTGCTTCAGTTCAGTCCAGAGGAGGTTAGATCTTAGGCTTAGACAGTCTTAAGTGTTAATGTAGTTGTAATAAACGTAACCAACCATGTTTGTGATGGAAATGGCAGATCCAGAAGTGTCAGCAAGCATACCATACCTCAACAACAACAACAACAACAGAGGCCCCTTCAGGTCCTGCAACCGAAGGTTCAGGTCTATCCCTGTTCTCAAGATTCTCGTTTTCCTAGTTGGGTGGACAGAGGAGACGATGGAGAGTTACCACATTCTTTTGGGCCAAAATACACATGACGTGTGTTTATGTCTTTCGTTCTTGTATAATGAACGCTAAAATATTCAAGAGAAACACTTTGTCAAGAGATGCTTATTGTATAGATTTATAGAAAGGAAGGCACTTACTTAGCTGAGTTTAATTGAGTGTAGCCATAAAAGAATACATATGCTGCATAAAATTGCTGATTTCGAAAATCAACTACAAAAATCAATATTCGATTTAACAATCAAATATATGAGACTTTGTTCTTGGTCGTCGATCATCACACTACACCGTCTTGTAAGGGATGGATTTGAGCGGGTTTCACTCTCACTGCCTCACCCCTCGGGGCAAATTTGTTTACTCAATTTCCAGATGTTTCCTCTCTTAAAATCCACACGAAGTGATTGATTCTTCTTCCTCTTGCTCAAGTCATGGAGGGTAGGACCAAATTACACTCTGGCTTGCGTTTATGGGAATTCCCTGATCAGTACGTCATCGAGCCAAGCGATGGTTCCGCCGCTTCATGTTTGGACGTTAGTCATCTTGACGGCTCCATGAAGCTTATTGGTGCGATTTGTTCTTGGAATCGTTGCTCTCTCTCATACACTCTTTCCTTTCGCCACAGATCGAGTGGCAGAATGCAACTCTTTGCGCGTCCCTAAAAACCGTTCCATTTTTGGTGTGGTTGGGATGCTGAAGCTCTTGGCAGGTGATCAAATCTTCTTCATCCTACAATCTATGCTTCTACTCCAACTGCAAATTTCTTAATTCTTTTTTTCCTTCTCCAGGATCATACCTGGTGGTTGTGACAGAGACCGAATCTGTTGGCTCATTTCTGGGCCATCCTATATTCAGAATTTCTTCGCTCCAGGTTCTTCCTTTTGATCTTTCACTTCAAAACTCGCCAGAAGAACAAGTGATACCTTCTGTTCCATTTCTCTCTTGTGTATATTGTCAATATTATATGCGCAGCAAGCAACAATGGTGCTCAACTCTCAAATCATTGTAACGTTTTTCGCAGAAAAAGATGGAGACCGACTTCTCGAGATTACTAAGTGTGGCAGAGAAAACAACTGGTCTCTACTTCTCATATGAAGTTAACTTAACTCTCAGGTCAATCATCTCTTCTTCTTTCTGCTACTGCTATACTGTAAAAATGCTGCACTGAAAGTAGAGAAAAAAACATTTCCAAGTTTGTTAATTATGTGTGTTTAGTTTGATATTGTTGTTGTTTCAGTGCACAGCGCTTGCATGAATTGGGTGATGACTCTAAGTCGCTTCCACTGTGGAGACAGGTCTCCATACGCCCTTTAGCTGTGCAATTTACAAAAACACTTGTTCTTTGTCGCTTGTTTATGGCTGGACTGAAAAATTACCTTCATCGCAGGCTGAGCCTAGGTTTCTTTGGAACAATTATATGTTAGAAGCTCTTATCGATAATAAGGTTAGTTATTTCTAGACTCTCTTTCAATTTCACTCCTCTATTTTCTGTACTTGCAATGTGTATCTATCACCTCTACTTGTTTCAATATTGTAGCTTGATCACTTTTTGCTACCAGTTATTCAAGGAAATATCCTTTTTTTTTCTCCACTGCATGGTTAAGACTTTTGTTAATCGTATCTTTTTCCTGGGTGATGACTTTAGACAATATTCCTTATAGCATCACGTTTCCATAGTTTCCAAACAGCCATTGGAAGAGATATCGTTGACATTACTCTGATTGCTAGAAGGTGTACCAGAAGAAATGGTATGCGTTTATCTTTTAGTGACATTTTGTCTTCAAGTCAGATGGTATATATTATATTCCTTGTGCTTGAGGTTCTGGAAATTTGTCAGGTACACGCATGTTGCGAAGAGGAGCTGACACTGATGGTTATGTTGCTAATTTTGTGGAGACTGAGCAAATTTTACGTATGAACGGATACACTGCATCCTTTGTTCAGGTGATATTGTTACAAATCTTTGTTTTTTCTTCTCTATATTATCTTTGTCATATCGAGTGTATGATTTTACTTGTTATACGTTAGGATTGCCATTTGTTTTACATTTTGCAGGTTAGAGGATCCATGCCTTTTATGTGGGAGCAAATTGTTGATCTGACTTACAAGCCCAAGTTTGAGATTGTTCAACCTGAAGTAGCTGTGAGTATGATTTCGTAACAATTATTTTCCCTTACAGTATTATTCTTAAAGCCTTTTCAAAGTAACCACCATTGTAGGAAAGGATAGCTGAGCGTCACTTTCTGGACCTAAGGAAAAAATATAGATCAGTTTTGGCAGTTGATCTTGTCAATAAGGTGCATCTCAAGATGTCAATTCTGAATTGATTTCTGTAGTCCAATCAGTTGATAGAAGTGCAATGCAGAGATTTAGTTCAAGTTCTTTTACCTCAATTGTTTACTCTGTAATTAGCATGGGGGTGAGGGACGCTTAAGCGAGCAGTTTTCAGGAGCTATGCAGCACATAACTGGTGATGATGTAAGGTAGCTATGCGCTCCTCTTACATTTCTTGCTACTGAATTGATATTATTAGCAACTGGATCACTCACGGATACGGCTGATCCCCTAGATATCTGCACTTTGATTTTCATCACACCTGTGGGCATATTCACTTTGAGCGCTTAGCTCTTTTGTATGAGCAAATGGAGGAATTCCTCAAGAAACATGGGTACTAATCTTCCTTGTACATCTTCTCGCTACTAATCTTGAATTATGTAGCTTATTACACATTCGTTGAATTGCTCAGGTACTTTTTGTTGAATGAAAAGGGTGAGAAAATGAAGGAGCAGATTGGGATTGTGCGAACAAACTGTATAGACTGCTTAGACCGAACAAATGTCACTCAGGCTAGTATACAGTTGTTAGACATCCGTTATATCTTTGCACTTTTTGCTCATCCTATGGTATAATACTTGCTGCCAAAAATGCAGAGCATGATAGGAAGAAAGATGTTGGAACTTCAACTCAAAAGGATTGGTATATTTGGCGCAGAAGAAGCTATAAACTTGCATCTAAATTTTGACTAACACTATAAGATATGTCAGTAGTTTACTCTCCTAGCTAGGAGATGTGGTACTGTACTAGCAAAATGAATTTTTTAGAAGTTGAATTTTTCCAAAACTCATATCTGGTGCTTATGTTACCTTCAGTATGGGCTAATCACGGTGATGACATTAGCATTCAGTACTCCGGCACTCTTGCACTTGAAGGAGATTTCGTCAGGTACGTTCTTCGACACACGTACTTATATTCCCAAAAGAATTAGTGTTTCCCCATGCCTTATTTCTCTAACTTGCGTGACTCTAGATATGGTCAAAGGACCATCCAAGGAGTCCTTAAAGATGGCTGGAATGCCCTGCTACGCTACTACCTGAACAATTTTGCTGATGGAACTAAGCAGGTTGGTGGGTTTAATTACAAACAAGTGTTGGCGAATACTTGGTAGATACTGACTCCTTATAATCTTATTGCTTCCGTGCAAAGGATGCAATTGATCTTGTGTAAGGACACTATATATTTGCTGTGAACCGAGACATGGCTCCTGTACCTCAAAAGGGAGGTCTTGAGGCTGTAGCCGTAAGAAATAACTGTTAGTTTTAGTGAAAGAGAAGAAATAGAAATGGTGATAGTGAAGAATAGAATCGGAGATGAAGGAAAAACAGAGAGAAGAAGAAAAACAGAGCACGAGAGAGAGAGAGAAGAAGTTGCAGACAGCTCCTCATACCCAACACTCCACTCTTTTTCCAACGGTAAGTTTGATTTCTTCTTCCT
>OVAX01001931.1:22722-36345 GCA_900406405.1 Lepidium africanum | reverse complement strand
TATATAAAATATAATATTTTTGTGTCAACATAATGTTGACATTCTCCATTTATAATTTGTGCTCCATTTATAACAAGTATAAGTTTGTTGTTAAAAGTACTCCTATTAATAAGGGTCACAATTCTTTAAGCCTTCGGCCACACTAACTTACGGGCAGATCCTGTTGCAACATAAATTCCAATACAAAAATACTTCTTTTTTTTCTTTTTGTAGTAAAGCTAATCAGCGAACAAACCATGCCTTTTTGTATATTTCACATGTAGCTTAAACACTCTACACCAGCTATACTAAGATTATATCCGTGTTATAACATGGGATTTGATTATTTTGATTAGTTTTTTAAATCGTATTTATTTAATTTGTTAGACCCGTGTTAATATTTTAAAACATTTTTTTGAATATTTGTTTTAGAGGCCCGAAACCTGAACCAAAATTGATCTAAGTTAGAGGAACCGAAACCGACAATATACCCAAATGGGTCCTAAATTTATGTATCCGAAAAATCAAATCCGAACCAAAACCGAAACCAAATCAAGAACCAAATATTTTTGCTTTTTAGAGTATCTCTATTATTTTTTCAATTTTGAATTTTTATATAAAATATCTGATCTTGAGCTCGATCTATATTGAACTAAAATAGATGAAACGAACCCGAAAAAATAAAAAAATACCGAATTTAGATAAACTGAATCCGACAAAATACAAGAATGTTTTCTAAATATATGTATCTGGAACATTGAATCCAAACCCGTACTGAAACCGAATCAGTAACCAATATATATTTTTTTTGTTAAATTTTAACTTTTTAGAGTTTTTTAAATTAAATATTTATTAATTTTGAATTGTTGTATAAATTTTTTAACAAAACCTACCTTAATCCTATTTTTAAGGGTTGCTGAAAACCTTATGTTAATTTTATCCTAAAGTTTATAACACAACTAAAATGAAAGTGTCTCCCACTTTAATATATAAGATTAGGATCACACCGTATTCATTTAGTTCTTAAACCCGTGTTGATATTTTTNTCATTTAGTTCTTAAACCCGTGTTGATATTTTTAATATTGTTTTCTAGATATTGTTTTAAAGGCCCAAAAACCGAATCGAAATCAACCCAAATTAGAGGAACAAACCCGAACAAAAACCCAATGAGTCATAAATCTATGTATTTGAAAAACAAACCCAAACAAGAACCAAATGAAGAGTCAAATTTTAGTTTCTTTATTAATTTTTTAAATTTTTTATGTAATAATATCGAACCTAAACTTGATCTATACCGTACCAAACTCTATACGGAAAATAAAAAAAATCAGAATATTTCTAAAACCAAAATAACAAAAATGCCAAAGTAGGTGAACCGAACTCGATAAAGTACCAAAAGGTATCGTAAATCTATGTACCCGAAAAATTGAATCTAAACCCAAACTGGAATAAAATTAATAACCCAATTTGTAACTGATATGTTTTTATTAAGATTTAGATTTTTTTAGAGATTTATCTATTAAATTTTTATTAAATTTTAATTTTAAAAAATTTGTAACAAAATCACTTAAACCTATTTGTAAGGGTTGTTATGAACTATATATTAATTTTATTCTAAAATTTAAAATTTAGTTTAAATGAAAGTGTCTCCCACTTTAATATATATAAGATACACTATAAGTTAATAATCCTGAAACTATAATTTTATTCATTAATTTATAAATATTACAACAAACAGAAAAATATTGTATAAAATATATTAAATTACTAAAATATTAATTTATGAGATACTAGATAAGACCCGTGCGATGCACGGGTTTTCTTGCGGTTGAAAAGTTTATTCAAATTTTGGTCTTTATTGTATCCTTGTTTCTTAAATCATAAAGTAGGCACTCTTGTCCAAAGTGCAAGAGAAGCATCTCGTGATCATCAATTTGTAAATTCTTACATGTAATTGACAAAAAAAAAGCATATTTAAGAAACATATATAAAAAGTATAATTTAAACTAATATTTACATTTCAAATTATAATTTATTTTCATTAATCTAGGCAAATATAATATTTAATTATATTTGTAGAAAACTCTAATATTTTTTTATACTCAGTATGAGATCATATTGTGATTATTTTTATTTTATAATAATAAATGAAAATAATTATTTACAATCTGTTTTATGTTAGGATTATAAAAAGAGATAAATAATTCATGGTACATATAAATAACTTTTCAAATATATAAAATACTACAAAATTTAGGATCGTTTTATTTGACACATCAAAGAATTATGTTAATGAGTAACTCTGAGATCCAACTTTATACAATAAGATATGAGATAAATATTTGTCATTATTTTTTATTTTATTATTATAAATAAAGATAATAATTTACAATCCCTTTTATTTATGATTATAAATATAGATAAATATTTTGCGGTAAAAAAATGGGAAAATTGTCGATTAACCTGCGAACTTATAAAATTTAGTTAAATTAATTATGTACTCTAGACTTGGTCAATTAAACTTTCAATTAAATTTTAACTTTGGAAAAACATCAAACTTTGAGATGACTCCGCCAATTGAACATTCTGATAATCCCAAATCAAAATTTTTTCTAAATTCGAAAGCTAAATCGATTTTTGAAAGTTCAATTAAGTTCTTATCTTCCTTTTAGAGAACCGCTAAGCTTGATTTTCTCTTTTTTTCAAGAATGAGCTCAATTCATCAGTTTGAAATGTTGTTTTCGATACTTCAAGCTGACAAATTTGAGCTCATTTTTGAAAAAAAATAGAGAATCAAGTTTAGGATTCTTTAAAAGGAAGATAAGAACTGAATTAAATTTTCAAAACTCGATTTGGCTTTCGAATTTAGAAAAATTTTTGATTTGGGATTATCGGTATGTTCGATTGAACGAGTCAACTCAAAGTTTGATATTTTTCAAAAGTCAACATTAAATTGAAAGTTTAATTGATCAGGTCTGGAGTACATAGTTCAATCAACCGGATTTTGTAAGTTCGCAGGTTAATCGATAGTTTTTCCGTAAAAAAATATTTAAGAAATTTTTTTTTTAAATGAAGAAAACTACTGCAAAATTTAGAATTATTAGATTTAACAAGTGGAAGAATTGTGTTAGTGAGTAACTTTGAGATCCAACTTCATATAATAAGATTTGATTTATATTTTTAATACAATATAAATATAGAATAGTTTTTGACTCGCTGGATTTGACCTGTAGAACAATCTCGTTAATTTATAGCTTTTGAAACCTAAGTTCAATATAAATTTTGATCGTTAGATTTGATACAACAACAATCCCGTTGATTTGTAACTTTTGAAATCCAACTTTATATAATAGGATTATTAACTTTTGAAACCCACCTTTATATAATATGATTAGAATTAAAGTTTATCTTTTTAGAATAAACTATATATAGAGAATAATTTTATCGTTTGATTTGATATGTGGAACAATTCCGTTGATAAATAACTTTTGAAATATAAATTTATATAACAGTATGATATGATATGATCTCGTGCTAATAATAGTAAAATAATATTACAATACATTAAATTTAAAGTGTTTACCTTTTTTTTGTTGTTTGCCTTGATTGCATTGGAAATAAATAAAAGAAAAAGAATTAAATTGGAGAAAGCTTGAAAAGTTGGAAAATATTTAAAAAATCGTCTATATGTTTATGTATGTATAACAATTGATATTCACAGTTCTCTTTTATATTAGGATTATGTATACAAATTCCCTTTTATATTAGGATTATGTATACAAATAAATATTTAGGAGATATTTAGATAATATCTTCTATGATATATATCTTATTAGATTAGGATTTCCTTTATGGATATATATTATTCATACTATATACTAGATAATGGCCCGTGCGATGCATGAGTTTTCTTACGCTTGAAAGTTTGTTTTCAAGTTTTGGTTTTTTTATTGTATCCCCGTTTTTTGAATCATAAAGCAAACATTCTTGTCCGATGTGCAAGAGAGACATCTTATGATCATGAATTTGTAAATTCTTACATGTGGTTAAGAAAAAAACAAATAACATTTTTAAAAACATATATAAAAATTATAACTTAAACTAATATTTACATTTCAAGTTATAATTTATTTGCATTAATTTAGGAAAATACATTATTTAATTATATTTTTAGGAAAATCTAATATTATTTTATTTTATACTCAGTATTAGATCAATATTTATGATTATTTTTATATTATAATTATAAATGAAGATAATTATTTACAATCTATTTTATGTTAGGATTGTGAAAAAGATAAATAATTCATAGTACATAAAATATTAAGGAAAAAATATGTTTTCAAATATATAAAATACTAAAAAAATTAAGATCGTTATATTTGACACGTCAAAAAATTATGTTAATGAGTAACTCTGAGTTTCAACTTTATACAATAAGATATGAGATAAATATTTGTGATTATTTTCTATGTTATAATAATAAATAAAGATAATAATTTACAATTCTTTTTATTTTAGGATAAACAAATATTTTGCAATAAATATAAATATTCAAGAGAAATTTATTAAAAAAAATACTTTAAAATTTATGATCGTTAGACTTAATACGTGGAAGAATCGTGTTAATGAGTAACTTTGAAATCCAATTTCGTATAATAAGATTTGATTTTATATTCTTTTAATAAAAGATACATAATAGTTTTTGATCATTGGATTTGACATATGGAACAATCTCGTTGATTTGTAACTTTTGAAACCCAACTTTAGTAAAATATAAATACAGAGCAATTTTTTGATCGTTAGATTTGATACGTGGAACAATCCTGTTGATTTGTAACTTTTGAAACTCAACTTTATATAATAGGATTATTTTATTTTGAAACTCAATTTTATATTATAGGATTATAATTAGATTTTATCATTTGATTTGACATGTGGAACAATTCTGTTGATTAATAAGTTTTGAAACTAAACTTTATATTATAGGATGATATGATCTCATGCTAATAAAATTAAAATAAAATTAAAATAAAATTATAATACATTAAATTTAAAGTATTTACCTTTTTTGTTTGTTTGTCATGATTGGTTGGATGTAAACGAAAGAGAAAAAATTAAATGGGAGAAAGCTTGAAATGTTGGATAGTATTGAAAAAATCGTCTATGTGTTTATTTATATATAGAAATTGATATTCACAATTGAAATTGTTTATTACAAGTTGTTACCATGTACAGTAAACAGCATAAGTACTATAAAGAGTAATTCATACTTGTCAACATCTGCTTTATTAACGACAGGGAAGCTAGCATTGGACCACGAGGATGAACGAGCATTGGGGCTTCACTTGCTTCGGTTTGCTGAGGTAAAACATGCTCATTAGATACTACTTTCATTTGGTAATAGATGATCAATTCATGTGAATGATTTGCAGACGGTTGAGGAAGCTTGCACCAACTTGCTGCCAAATGTGCTGTGCGAGTATCTCTACAGTTTATCTGAACATTACGCCAGATTCTATTCCAATTGTCAGGTGTGCATGCATGCCCATCATTCTACGTTTCTATCTGACAGTGTAATGTCATAATGCAGCATAATCAACCACCATGATTTGATCTCACTTAAAACATGAACTTTCCAGGTCAATGGTTCAGCAGAGGAGACAAGCCGTCTCCTACTTTGTGAAGCAACCCCTGTCTACAAGATTTGATGCATCACATCACAATTAAACCACTAAACAGGATAGGATTTTTTAACAATTTCTCAGCACAATAGTGAAATAGGCATTCTTCAGCTTATAATTAAATCTATTCTCTTTTAGTTTGGGCAACCAGTATATAAATATATAAAAAGTTAAACTGAACACAGAAGGTTGTTTTACCTTTATTGAACTGATTTTGGTGAATAATGAAAATGGTTTTGATCAAGGTTAATCTTAAATTGGAATGGCTCGAGGTTATATTCAGTGGAAGAATCATCTCATCCAAGTATATCATAAGAAAATCCAAGTGTTTACTTCCGAGTTTGGGCTGATTGCATAATGGGCCTAATATACTCTCAACCCAACATCAAATTGCCTTAGAATGGAAAAAGAATTGTAAAGAAAGAAAAAAAAATAAAAAAAAAAGGTAAGTGAAGGAGATTAAAGGTACAGAGAGCAATGGCAATAAGTCTAACCCTTTTTCCGGTTACTGCTACACCGCCGTCTTCTCTCTTCTCCCTCAATCGGTTTTCGCTTTCCCATCAATTAGCTTATTTCTCTTCGTCTTCTTCTTCTTCTCCCACTGGTAAATTCCTCTCTCCCAACTCCGATTTATCTCTACTTTGTAGTTTCTGTGCTCGCCTTCATTCTCCTTGAGGCTAATTAGGTCATTGTTAGCATTTCTATTGGAATTTTTGTGAAACTTATAAAGCTACTTCAAATTGTTCTGTATTTGTTGTTATTTGCATTTGTTTTTTGCACTGAGATATATATAAATGCTGAAGAAGATACGTTCATTTTTTGTTTGAATTTCAACATGGTTTGTGAAAGTGATTTAATGGAACTTTTTTCTTTGCGTGTACTGATTTTGCTATGTGGTTTTGTAACCTAGACAGTCAACCTGAGAGCTACGGCTTGGAAATTTCCTTTCGCAAGTAGAACAAGGTCCGTGGCAGCCATGGCAACTACAGTAAGTCACATTCTTATTTTTAGTCCAGAGGAAAGACAGAACAGATTATCAAGCTTTCCTCGATTCATGTCTGAATATTGAGTGTTGTGACAGAGTGAAGAATTCACTGGAAACCTGAAACGCCAACTCGCCAAGCTCTTTGATGTGTCTCTAAAGTTAACGGTTCCTGATGAGACTGGTGTTGAGCCCTTGGTTGCTGCCTCCGCTGTTGGAAAATTTGGAGATTACCAATGGTGCTTTCTCCTTCACTTAATTAAATGAAGTTAAACTTACAATTATATTCCTTTCGTTTTAATTAAACTAGAATCTTTCAATGTATTGTCGTCTGCAGTAACAATGCCATGGGTCTATGGTCCATTATTAAAGGAAAGGGTACTCAATTCAAAGGTCCTCCTGCTGTTGGACAGGTTGCTTTCTTTGGTCTTTGGTCTTTAGGAGTTAGTGGTTTTTTGTATGCTGGAAGTCATAAAACTGAATTATCGTATTTTAAATTTTTGTTACTCTACTTCTGTTCCTTTTAGGCCCTTGTTAAGAGTCTCCCTACTTCCGATATGGTGGAATCATGCTCTGTAGCTGGACCTGGATTTATAAACGTTGTACTATCGGCTAAGTGGATGGCTAAGGTGCTCCTGTTGTCACACTTGTGTATGGTCATATTCCAGTTCTCGTTTTATGTTTTATGATAATTGGTTTTTAATCTATCTGCAGAGTATTGAAAATATGCTTATCGATGGAATTGACACATGGGCGCCAACACTTTCGGTTAAGAGAGCTGTAGTTGATTTTTCTTCTCCCAACATTGCAAAAGAAATGCATGTTGGTCATCTAAGATCAACTATTATTGGTGACACGCTAGCTCGCATGCTTGAGTACTCAAAGGTTGATGTTCTACGCAGAAACCATGTTGGTGACTGGGGAACACAGGTAGCTACATTCTGCTTCTCAAATGATTTTTTAACCTTGAAATCAAGTTTGTAACTATTTTATTCTATTTTTTATCTAAAAAAATAAGGGCTCTTAATCCTGCAGTTTGGCATGCTGATTGAGTACCTCTTTGAGAAATTTCCTGATACGGATAATGTGACTGAGACAGCAATTGGAGATCTTCAGGTCAGCTGCCATACATGATTTAGCCTCTCCCAAGCTTTATAGTTCATATTACGTACCAATATTCCAATATAGACATAATATTACATTATTTGAACAACCAATGCAATTTAGTTTCTAACTCTTATCATCTGATAGGCGTTTTATAAGGAATCAAAAAGTAAATTTGATGAGGATCCAGAGTTTAAGGAAAAGGCACAACAGGCTGTGGTCCGTCTACAGGTAAATAACAATTTTCCTTACCTTCTGTTTTGCAATGTCTCTATATGCAACTGCCTTTGGTTGCCAGATCTAAATTACACTCTTGTCTATTTCTTTTTTCATTCTTTGGTGCAGGGTGGTGATCCTATTTACCGCAAGGCTTGGGCTAAGATATGCGAAATCAGCCGAACTGAGTTTGCCAAGGTTTATCAACGCCTTCAAGTGGAGCTTGAAGAAAAGGTAAAGAAATAGCTGTACGTATACTATATTGTGTTGAGACAGAATGGAAGAGATACATGGATGGGTAATGAAAAAGTACGTTGGTTTATTTAATGACAGGGAGAAAGCTTTTACAACCCTTATATCGCTAAAGTAATTGAGGAATTGAATAGCAAGGGATTGGTTGAAGAAAGTGAAGGTGCTCGTGTGATTTTCATCGAAGGCTTTAACATACCACTCATAGTCGTAAAGAGTGATGGTGGCTTTAACTATGCTTCAACAGATTTGACTGCTCTATGGTGGGTTATCTTTATTTTAATTATTTTCTAATCCGGATTATAGCTACTATCTTTGGAAAAGACGCTTCATATTAAGACCTTGTCTCTATTAGCTGATGTGTATTGCTTGACCTGAACTTGCATATTGTTTAATGAATTGTCTGCTGGTGCTAATATGTGTGTGGCCCAGGTATCGGCTGAATGAAGAGAAAGCTGAGTGGATCATATATGTTACCGATGTTGGCCAGCAGCAACACTTTAATATGTTCTTCAAAGTATGTTTGATTACTATTTTATTGTTTGTGACGTCTTGTAAAATGATTTGTTGATTAAAACTGTCAGTCATAACTGTGGTCATCTTTTTACTCTGAACCAGGCTGCCAGAAAAGCAGGTTGGCTTCCAGACAATGATAAAACTTACCCTAGAGTTGACCATGTTGGTTTTGGTCTTGTCCTTGGGGAAGATCGCAAGCGATTTAGAACTCGGTCAACAGAGGTAGTCCGCCTAGTTGACTTGCTAGATGAGGCGAAGACTCGAAGTAAAACTGCCCTTATTGAGCGCGGTATCTAATTTTGTGATAGCACTCACTACGTTTTGAATTGTTTAACCTTTCACTTGTTCAGTTATTATTTGGTCTTAGTAATCCCATATTTTTTTGTGTTTAGGTAAGGACAAAGAATGGACAGCTGAGGAGCTGGACCAAACAGCTGAGGCAGTTGGATATGGTGCAGTGAAGTATGTATCATTTCTATTTTACTGCTTACCAAACATCTCTATTTCACCAGATATGTTGACAGTACATATTTATGTTTTCATGCTACAGCTAACTTTCTATTATGTATAACTTCCTTTCTAGGTATGCTGACCTGAAGAACAACAGATCGACAAATTATACTTTCAGCTTTGATCAAATGCTCAATGACAAGGTACTTGACTTTGCCACATAGTTAACACATTATCCAGTCTCTCCTACAGATGTTTATTGACCACATGTCATGAAAAGGGAGATACAGCTGTTTACCTGCTTTACGCCCATGCTCGGATATGTTCAATCATTAGAAAGTCTGGCAAAGACATAGATGAGCTGAAAAAGGTATTTCCGCTTGAACAAAAATTCCTCTGTTTTATTCACTGTACCTCTTTTGGTCTTTTGTTCTACCTCTTAGCAGGGCCTGAACCTTCCCATTGTCTCCACTCATGATATACTAAGAAATGCTACAGAAAAATCTAATTGCTTTGAAAGCTTAAACAGTTTGTAGAAGTATTTAACCTGTTACTCCATGCCATTGTGCACACTTTGAGCCCTTTATGGGAGGTTTGATCGTCCATTGTTTTTTTAATGAATGGATTCTGAAACACCTACTAAGATTGCTATAAGTTCTTACTGTGTGCATTAGCAGCAAAAGTACTGACTTACTTATCAACATCCGCTTTCTTACAGACTGGAAAGCTAGCGTTGGACCATGCGGATGAACGAGCATTGGGGCTTCACTTGCTTCGATTTGCTGAGGTAACACATGCCCACTAGATCTTAACTTTCATTTTTGACTTCTTTTTCTTGGTAATAAGATGAACAATTCATGTGACTGATTTGCAGACGGTGGAGGAAGCTTGCACCAACTTGCTGCCAAATGTGCTGTGCGAGTACCTCTACGGTTTATCTGAATACTACACCAGATTCTATTCCAATTGTCAGGTGTGCATGCATGCCCATCACGTTTCTAGCTGACAGAGTAATGTCATAATGCAGCATAATCAACCACCATGATTTTGATTACACTTAAAACATGAACTTTACAGGTCAATGGTTCAGCAGAGGAAACAAGCCGTCTCCTACTTTGTGAAGCAACTGCCATAGTCATGAGGAAATGCTTCCACCTCCTTGGAATCACCCCTGTTTACAAAATTTGATGCGTCACATCACAATTAAACCACTGAAAAAGTAAGAGCATTTTTGACAATCTGTCTGCACAATTAGTGAAAAAGTTTTTCTTTAGCTCAATATGATCTCTTTTCTCATTTAATTTGAGCAATCTGTATACAAATGAATGTAATGTTAAACTGAACCCAGAAGGTTGTTTTGACATGTTATTGAACTTGATTTTGGTGAATCATGAAAATGGTTTTGATTAAAGTTAATGGCTTAAAGATATTCTTGTGGCTTTCATAAAGTCGTTTATGTAAGAGATCATTTTACACGTTGCAGACTTTCACCAACTTGACGATATAGCCCAATAAAAAGCCCAGTAATGAAATCGTTGAACAGATAAAGAAAATATTTCTGTTTCAAAATCGACGGCTGATATATAATAAACAAACTACCGTTTCATAATCGACGGCTGATATCGAATAAAATAATTTCCCTTTTTTTTCCTTCTCAATTTACAAAAATTGAATAGCGTTTTTATAAAGCGGACTGATGCCATACGTTTCTTTCTCCGAATTCATTTCCGTCTCTTCTCCTAAAGACTAGATCAATACTAACAAGCGAAATCAAGGTTTCTAAATCTCGACGAAGATGGCTATGCAGAAGGCTAAGGAGCTTGTCAACAACAATGCTGTCGTTGTTTTCAGGTTCTCCTTTCTCTTTTCTCAAAATTTTCGCGATTCTTTTGATTTATGTATGTTTTCTTCTGTTTGTGAATCTTCGATTCCGTGTTCTGTGCTTCTTTTCATGGCTTTGATTGTGTATTAGAAGCAAACTTCTATAAGCATTTATGGATGGATGATCATGTATCTAGACGCGTTTGTGTACCAAGGGAATCTAACCGCTACCTTTTTTTGTCTGTCTGTGGTTTCTGTGGAATTGCAGCAAGTCTTACTGTCCATACTGTGTGAGTGTAAAGGAGCTTTTGCAACGATTGGGAGCTAAATTCAAGGCTATTGAGCTCGACAACGAAAGTAACTTCACTAATTTTCACCTTGGATTCATTTCATTTCTGCGTTTTTAATGTTATCATATAGTTTTAGTTTGTTCCTTTGCTTGTTCACAGAGATTCGAGTTTAAGATTCCGTTTGATGCAAAGTGGTACCGTGATTTGAATTATCGATTTTGTCCATGAACCCACCGTAAAAAAAATTCGCTGCTTTTTCTGGACATTTATGTTTCGAGTTTTGTCACAAGTACAGGGGTTTTGATCTAAGTATTGGTTTTGTCTAAAATCTCATTGTCGTCTGTGAGACCTCATGATCATGTTGTTTTTATCTTCCACGAGTCAAAACAAAGCTAAAGCATATAATCATTTTGTCTATGAACCCACAATTGAAATTTCTCATTCTTTCTATAGAGATTCTGAGTTTAGGTTTTTGTTCATGAATGCACTGTAGAAAATTTCTCTGTTTTCTCTGGGATCTCATGATCATATATGGTTCTTACTTCCATGAATCAACAAAGTTTCAGTAAGCATGATCATTTTACCCTAAACGATATCAGAAACAATTAAATAAGAGTTCTTCATTAATTCAGATTTGTACATACTCACCATTGAATCCTGATTATTGTGCTAGATTTGAATAACTCATTGCTGTTACATATTACAGGTGATGGTAGCGCAATTCAATCAGCTCTTCTTGAGTGGACAGGACAACGCACTGTGCCTAATGTGTTCATAGGAGGAAAACACATCGGTGGCTGCAGTGGTGAGAAAACATTAGAGTCATTTCGTTTCGATTGTGTGAATCTCTGGTTTTAGTTTATTTTTCTAAACCAAATATTGTGATTTTATTGTGCTGTGTAGAGACAACCGATATGCATAAAAACGGGAAGTTGATTCCACTGTTAACTGAAGCTGGAGCTGTTGCTGCCAAAACTGAATCGACTTCTGCATAAGAACAACACATCCATTTGCGATTGCTTCTATCACGAAATAAAAGGTTTGTGTCAAGCAATAAAAACTTGTTCATGTTCTCAAGTTTAAAAATAGTATGAAAGATCTCATAGTTGTGTATGTTGTGTCGAAATCAAGTCAGTTCTGAACTTGGGATTCATCATTATGTTATGATGTTGGTACTATGATTTGGTAGCGAGCTTTCATTGTAGACAACAAAACTGTCGTCCTCGTTTTAACGCCAAAACAAACTGCAAATTAATTCCTCACTTTAATTTGGTTTGGATGGCTAGATACCAGAACCAAACCCAATTCGATTATACCGAACCGAATCGGAATGGGTACTTGAACGCCTACTCCTGTCCTAAGAAGTTATGTCAACTGTTTAGTCCAAAATGGTACGACATTACTAATACCCCACATCGGAAAGTTAGATAATTCTAATCTAATATATAGCTTATGAATGATTCTACTAATTGCATACGGGTACATGCATTCCGAATTTTATTTAGCCGGTAATTATATGAAAAAAAATACTTAAGGTGGCTTATAAGATTATGTTATTCATAAGATACATTACATATTATATATGTTTTTCGTTTAAAACATACATAATCTTTCATGTACCAAGATAGATAAAATATGATAAGATGGAATTAAGCATGAGGTAAATATATCACTTTAGATAATAATGAGAAACCATCTTGAGCAATCTCCTTCACAGAATATTACTTCATGGAACCATTGCTTGCTCCGGGAACATAGTCTGAGGTGGTAGATGCATTCATCACCGTTGAGGTCTGTGATCCACCATTCAGATTCAGATTCATCACTCCATCAACAACATCCAGATTTGTAGTTGTAATATCATAATCTTCATTATCCATGACGAGATTGTTGTTGAATGCGAGAGTTCTTAAGTAATTTTCAAGGATTTTGTTGCGAGGAGGAAGAGCATCTCTTCTCTTGGCTCTTATCAAGAGTACTCGACGTTTTGTTGCATTCCAATGGTTTTTAATAATGTCTTCACTTCTCCAATGAATTATCTCTGCAATGTTGGTCCAATTGTGGCCAACTTCCTTGTGAACTTCAACAAGTAGTTCATCTTCTTCTTCACTCCAAGGAAATTTCTGAAAACACTCATTTATATGTAATATCAATTGTGTATGATTGTTGGAAGCTTACACGTGAATGGTGATTATATCACATATATACAAATATGAAAGGGATTGAAAGATTAAAAGAAAAAGACTTACATTGATGTCATCATAGATGTAGTTGTCAGACAACATCTCTCTACACTATTTACCTACTCTTTGGATTTTTTTTTTTTTTTTT